>JBBYHK010031003.1:23652-52272 GCA_038382065.1 Adansonia grandidieri | reverse complement strand
GATTTGTATTTCTATAAGATTCATGCATTAAAAGAGGGTTATATTGAAAAAATGACAAGTTAAGATCAAAAGAATCAAAACTAATATAAGACATAGCTAGTAAGGTACTGATTTTGGGCATCGCGAAGAGGTTCGTACTTCATCATGTGTAACCAACTCCTAAACCCAAACGATGAATCCTTGCATTCCGTAGACCATGGGATCGATGTTTTGAGTCTCGTAACTCAAACATAGGTTTCAATAGGCATCCGATCATGCCTAGCCCGAAATGATCGGTGGTGACTCCAAGCATTAGCCATTTCGTGATGGTCATGCAAGACCAATAAGATGAATAATTCATCTTATGGTCCCCCTCACTGTGTCATAAGTCAAGAATCTATACTTTCTCATTCTCATCATAATGCCAAAGAATAGTCTCAGTCAAGAAGACATTTCCAAGTCTGGAAAATATTTTAAGTTGTATGCACTCATAGATTTACGAGGATCCACCCTGGGGTGCGTTGTGACAGAAGAAAAGCTTTCTAAATGAAAGCAAAGCATCAATGTCATTTATCCTAGTGAAGAGAATGAGTTTATGGTGCCGCATCATGAAAATAAAAGAGATTATTATGTGAATACGTGTTTGTCCCAATTGACAAATGAACTTTAATTCTAAAAAATGGCAAAAAGAAAAGCTTTTCTTGGGAAAGCAAAGCATTAATGTCATTTATCCCAATGAGTAGAATGCTTTTATTGCTTGCAATCATGAAAGGAAAGTAGATTATTATGTGAACCGGTCTTTACCTAATTAATAGATGAACTTCGATTCTAAAAACTAGTGGGAAGAAAAGTTTTTAAAATGAAACCAAAGCATCAATGTCATTTGTCCAATACTTTTTAAATGAAACCAAAGTATCAATGTCATTTATCCCAATGAGGAGAATGAGTTTATGGTACCTTATCGTGAAAAGAAATAGGATTATTATGTGAATACATGTTTGTCCCAATTGACTAATGAACTTTAATTCTAAAAATGGTGGAAAGAGAAGCTTTTCTTATGAAACCAAAGCATCAATGTCATTTATCCTAATGAGTAGAATGAGTTTATGGCATCCAATAATGAGAAGAAAGGAGATTATTAAGTGAATCTGTCCTTTTCCTAATTGACAGATAAACTTGATTTTAAAAAATGATGGGAAAAAAAGCTTTTCTTATGAAACCAAAGCATTAAAGTCATTTATCCTAATAGGGAAAATGAGTTTATGGTTCCAAATCATAAAAAGAAAGGAGATTGTTATGTGAATCCATCTTTGTCCTAATTGATAGATGAACCTTGATTCTAAAAATTGGTCGGAATAAAAGTTTTTCTTATGAAATCAAAGCATTAATGCCATTTATCCCAATGAAGGGAATGAGTTTATGGTTCCTAATCATGAAAAAAAAAGGAGATATTATTTGAATTCGTGTTTATTCCAATTAACAAATGAACTTTAAAAAATGGTCGAAAGATAAGCATTTCTTATGAAACTAAAGTGTCAATATCATTTATCCCAATGAGTAAAACGAGTTTATAGCACCAAATCATGAAAAGCAAGGAGATTGTTAGTGAATATATCTTTATCCTAATTGACAGACGAATATTAATTCTAAACAATGGTGGCAAGAAAAAAATTTTAAATGAAACCAAAGTATTAATGTCTTTTATTCTAATGAGGAGAATGAGTTTATGGTGCCCAATCATGAAAAGAAATGAGATTACCATATGAATCTGTGTTTGTCCTAATGGACAAATGAACTTTAATTCTAAAAATACTGGAAAGAAGAGCTTTCATATGAAGCCAAAGCATCAGTGTCACTTATCCCAATGACTAGAATAAGTTTACAGTTCGTAATCATGAAAAGAAAATAGATTATTACGTGAATCCATTTTTATCTTAATTGTCAAACGAACTCTGATTCTGAAAAATGGTGAGAAGAAAAGCCATTAATTGAAACCAAAGAATCAATGTCATTTATCTCAATGAGTAGAATGAGTTTATTGTGCCCAATCATGAAAAAAAAAGAAGACTATTATGTGAATCCATCATTGCCCTAATTAATAGATAAACTTTGCTTTAAAAAGGTTTGGAAGAAAAGTCTTTCTTACTAAACCAAAGCATTAATGTCATTTATCCTAATAAATAGAATGGGTTTATGGTTGCCAGTCATAAGAAGAAAGGGAATTATTATGAGAATCCATGTTTGTCCCATTATCGGATAATGAAATCGAAGCATCAATGTCATGTATCCCAATAAGAATAAACAGTTTATGTCAATCATTAAAAGAAAAGAGATATTATGTGAATCCACATTTGTCACAGTTTATAAACAAGCTTTAATTCTAAAAAATGGTGGAGAGGGAAGTATTTCTTATGAAACCAAGGCATCAATGTCATTTATCCCAATGAGTAGAATGAGTTTTTGGCACCCTATCATGAAAATTATGTGAATCTGTGTTTGTCCTAATTGACAGACAAACTTTGATTCTAAAAAAAGGTGGGAAAAAAAGCTTGTTAAATGAAACCAAAGCATTAATATCATTTATTCCAATAAGGAGAATCAGTTTATGGTGCCAATCATGACAGGAAAGAAATTTATTATGTGAATCCATGTTTGTCCTAATTAACAAATGAACTTTAATTCTAAAAATTGATCGAAAGAAAAGCATTTCTTATGAAACCAAAGCATTAATATCATTTATTTCAATGAGTAGAATAAGTTTATGGTGCCCAATCATGAAAGGAAAAGAGATTATTTTGTTAATTCATGTTTGTCCTAATTGATAGATGAACTTTGATTCTAAAAAATGGTGGAAAGAAAAGCTTTTCTTGTGAAACCAAAGCATCAATGTCATTTATCCCATTAAGGAGAATAAGTTTATGGTTCCCAATCAAGAAAAGAAGAGAGATTATTATGAGAATCCATGCATGTCGCCATTAATGGACAAACTTTAATTCTAAAGAAATTGATGGAAAGAAAAGCTTTTCATATGAAACAAATGCATCAATGTCATTTATTCCAATGAAGAAAAAGCATTTATGGTGCCCAATCATGAATGGAAAAGAGATTATTATGTGTATGCATGCTTGTCCCAATTGATAGATGGACTTTAATTCTATAGAAAATGGTGAAAAAAAAAAGCTTTTCTTATAAAACCAAAGCATTAATTCATTTATCATAACAAGCAGAATGTGTTAATGATTCCCAATCAAGAAAAAAAAAGAGATAATTAGGTGAATCTGTGTTTATCCAAATTGACAGATGAACTTTGATTCCAAAAAATGGTGGGAATAAAAGTTTCCCTTATGAAACCAAAGCATAAATGTCATTTATTCTAACGAGTATAATGAGTTTATAGTTGCCAATCATGAAAAGAAAGGTGATTACTAAGTGAATTCATATTTGTCCCAATTGAAAATAAACTTTAACTCTAAAAAATGGTAGAAGAAGAAGCTTTTCCTATAAAACCAAAGCATTAATGTCATTTATACTAATGAGTAGAATAAGACTATGGCACCCAATCATGAAAAGAAAGGTGATTATTTTGTGAATCTGTGTTAGTACCAATTGACAAACGAACTTTAATTCTAAAAAATGGTGCGAAAAAAAGCTTTTCTTACAAAACCAAAGCATTAATGTCATTTATCCTAGTGCAGAGAATGAGTTTATGGTCCTTAATCATGAAAAGAAAGTAGATTATTATGAGAATCCACATTTGTCCCATTGTCAGACAAACTTGACTTCTAAGGAAAAATGTGGAAAGAAAAACATTTTAAATGAACAAAGAATCAATGTCATTTACGCCAATGAGGAGAATGAGTTTGTAGTGCCCAATCACGAAAAGAAAGGAAATTATTATGTAAACTCATGTTTGTTACAATTGACAAACAAAGTTTAACTCTAAAAACTAGTGGAAAAACAAGCTTTTCCTAAGAAACCAAAGCATTAATGTCATTTATCCCAAGAAGTAGAATGAGTTTATTGCACCTAATCATAAAAAGAAAGGAGATTATTATGTGAATCCATCTTTGTCCTAATTGACAAATAAATTTTATTCTAAAAACTGGTGCAAAGAAAAGCTTTTTAAATGAAAGCAAAGATCAATGTCATTTATTCCAACAAGGAGAATGAGTTTATAGTCCCTATCGTGAAAATAAAAGAGATAATTATGTGAATATGTGTTTGTCCCAATTGACAAATGAACTTAACATCTAAAAACTGGTAGAAAAAAAGCTTTTGTCATGAAACCAAAGCATTAATGTCATTTATCCCAATGAGTAGAATGAGTTGATTGCTCCTAATCATGACAATAAAGGAGATTATTATGAGAATCCATGTTTGTCGCCATTAACGGATGAACTTTAGTTTTAAAGAAATTGATGGAGAAAAAAGCTTTTCGTATGAAATCAACACATCAATGTCATTTATTCCAATGAAAAAAATGTGTTTATGGTGCCCAATCATGAATTGGAAGGAGATTATTATATGTATGCATGCTTGTCCCAATTGACAGACGGACTTTAATTCTACAGAAAATGGTGAAAGGAAAACCTTTTCTTATGAAGCCAAAGCATCAATTCATTTATCCTAACAAGCAGAATGCAGTAACCGTTCCCAATCAAGAAAAGCAAGGAGATAATTACGTGAATCTATGTTTATCCAAATTGATAGGTGAACTTTGATTCTAAAAAAAGGGGGAATAAAAGTTTCTCTTATGAAACCAAAGCATCAATGTTACTTGTTCTAATGAGTATAATGAGATGGTTCCTAATCATGAAATAAAGGAGATTATTATGTGAATCTGTGTTTGTCCTAATTAAAAATGAACTTTAACTCTAAAAAATGGTGGAAAAAGAAGCTTTTCTTATAAAATCAAAGCATCAATGTCATTTATCCCGATGAGTAGAACGAGATTATGGCACCCAATCATGAAAAGAAAGGAGATTATTATGTGAATCCATGTTTGTTTTAATTGACAAACAAAATTTAACTTTAAAAACTGGTGGAAAAAGAAGCTTTTCCTAGTAAATAAAGCATAAGTGTTATTTATCCCAATGAGGAGAATAAGTTTATTATGCCCAATCATGAAAAGAAAAGAGATTGTTATGTGAATTTGTGTTTTTCCTAATTGAAAAATGAATTTTAATTCTAAAAATGGTGGGAAGAAAAGCTTTTTAAATGAAATTGAAGCATTAATTTCATTTATCCTAATGAAGAGTGTCACAACGTACCTTAAGGTTGATCATCGCAGATCTATAGGTGTATACGAGTTAAAATATTTTTTCTGACTTGGGAATATCTTCTTGATCGACACTTTTCTTTCATGATGTGATGAGAATGAGAATATATGGATTCTTGACTTATGATACAATAAAGGGGGACTATAAGACAAATCACTCATCTTATTAGTCTTGAAGAACCATCTCGAAATGGCTAATGCTTGGAGTCGCCATCGATCATTTTAGGCTAGGCATGACCAGATACCTATTGGAACCTATGTTTTGAGTTACAAAACTTAAAAAATCATCCCATGGTCTATGTAGTACAAAGATTCACTGTTTGGGTTTGGGAGTTGGTTACGTGTGACGAGTTATGAACCTCTTTGCGATGCCTGAAATCGATACCTTACTATTTATGTCTTATTTTGATTTCGATTCTTTTGATCTTAACTCGTCACTATTTTGATATAACCCCTTTTTTATGCATGAATTGTATAGAAATACAAATCCAAGTTTTGATGAAAAGATTTAATCTCATATACACCTTAGATAGATAAGAAATATAAGAATTTTCAATAAAAATAACCTCTAAATTTTACTTTGAAAAATGGAATAGTCCACTTTAGGCACTAGAGAGATACCCATGTGGAATATTACCCTTAGTTTTATTTGAAATGATAGGAAAACATGAATGCAAATAATCATCACAAAGAAATCATGTTAGTAAGGCAATAAATGAAGTAACATAACATGGATCATTTAATGCAATGATAAAGAAAAGGGATGGGCTATTGGAATTTATCTTGCAATTGGCATCGATTATTTGGGAATAACTGAATCTATAATTTTCAAGATACATTTGGGTTTTTTAATTAAATGAGGTTTGCTTGACATATTCATGGAAGTCTAGAAAAGGGAAAAATTTAATTCTAGTTAAAAGATAGGGTTGAAGTATTCCCTCAAAAAGATAGGGTTAGACTATCCCCATGGATGATGAATAATTTTGACAAAGGAAGATTATTTAAAGGTTGAAAATTTCGAAAAATAGGGTTGGAGTATCCCTTCAGAAAGTCAGGGTTAGAGTATCCTTATGGATGATAAATAATTTGACAAATGAAGATTTTTTTTTAGATCTTGAAAAATTTGAAGAGCGAGGTTAGAGTGTTCCCTTGGGAGGTCAGAGTTGGAGTACCCCATGGATGACAAATAATTTTGAGAAAAGACAATTCTTAAATCTTGTCAATTTTAAAAAGTAGGGTTCGAGTATCCCCTCGAAAGGTTAGGAGTGAAGTATCCCAAAAAGTGACATGTCTAACACTCTTTAAAGAAGTCAATTTGGAAAACTTAAGTTAACAAAGCTTCATGATTTTGAAAATGAGTGAGCATTTGGACAACTTTTAGCAAAAAAAGTTATTGTGAATGAGGATGGTAATGATGTAAAATATGTTCGTGCCTTGATACAAGCTTGTGGGAGGTTAAAGCATGTTCTAGAGTCTGATCAGCGTGATACGGAGACATTCAAATGTCTCAAGACAAAATTTGAGAGAATAACTTAATTTTGACCATGACCGAGAATAGAGGACAGCATCGTGCGATCCTCTTTTTCGAATTTATTTTGGATTGGTTTGAAAGCTTTACTGGGTGGACAAGATACTGTTAGAAAGGTAACTTGATGATGTTCAATATAAAAATATTCTCAATATCCCAAAAAATCACTCTTTGGGAGAATAAATTTTCAAGTTTGAATTAATTTCATTGCTAGCAAAGCATACGAGGGACAAGGTGTGTTAAATTTTGAAAAATCATTTTAGACTTAATTGGTATCGAAAAATTGCAAATAATACCTTTCTAGAAAGGAAATTTCATGAACGTTTTTGTAAAAATACTGGATGGATTTGGAAAAATTGTTTAGTAGGCCTAAAGAGCCCCACCAGAATGCATTTTATTCACTTAAAGGATTCTAGACAGTCTAGATTTGAAAAATCATAACTCCTCTTTCATCCGGATTGATACGAGGATGAACAAGACCTTTTTTTAAAGATATTTTGACATACCTTCAAAGAAAAATATTATAAAATTCATAAAAAATCATTTGAGATTTTAAAGTAATTTTTCAATTGGTGATAATGATGCTGCCAGTAGGGGACAAAACAAAGTAGGGTATATTTTTTATTTTTCTTTGTGTTTTCAGGTACAACTCGGGTCATCGACATTCAAACATCCATGATTGAAGGGAAAATATGGCATGAGCATCATGAACTCATTTGCACAGTGATAGAGTATTTTGGGATGATAAAATAGCCCATTGATCATACCACTCAAGGTTTCAACTTAAAAACAATGCACAAACATTTCTGGAACAAGTGTAAGGCCATTTTCATTACAAAATCAAAAGATTTAAGCTCGTTTACCAAGATTCCATATCTGGAAAACTTAATTTTCCCTAAGATTTTTTGCTAACTTTAAGAAAAATGCTAAGTCCATGCTAATCCTCATTGATTAAGGTTAACATGCTTGGCTTAGGGAGGTTTTAAAAATCAATTTTTAATAGCCATCAAACATGCACTTTGACAAGGAGAAGACAACAACATACAAGGGGATGGCACATAACATGAATAGGGATGCTAACTTTACCAATGGTCTAGACAAAGAATGTGTCATGCACTTTGATAACAAAATGTTATGGATGCTGAAAATGATAATGATTCATGACAAAAGGCAAGTTAATGTATAAACATGCTTAAAACATGCTGGGCTAAGGATTTGCGCATGGATTGATCATAACCAGATGCATGGATGTAGCATAAAATGCATGAGCAAAGGCCATTAACATAATGAGAATGAAATACAACATTTTGCACATCAAAAGGGCATTAAGGCATCCCAATCCCAAACTACCATAACCAAAAGCGATAATAATGCATGGGAATCCTAAGAGGGTGATGGTAACATGAAGAGCTCACTAAAATGATGAAGATGTTGGAAAATAGAAAATGAAAGTGATAAAGTAGGAAGTTATACCAATAAGACTTCAATTTTGTCCAAATAGTTTAAGTAACAGAGATGGCTTGAATTTTCCTATTTTCTTTGTTGTTAATAAGCAAGAACAAGAGAGAAACAATGAGGTTTTGGTTTTGGTATGAATAAGGGTGATTTTTAGAATGTGTAATGGTTAGGAATGTGTGTTTTGGGGCTGTTTTTGGGTAGTGAGTGAAGAGCTACGGGATTTTGGTTTTCTTGATGTAGGAATGTGTTTTGGAAGCTAAAAATAAGCTAGAATCTAAAGATCCTTAGCTGAGATATAAGTGGTCTATTCAAACCAGCATTTGGAGCCAAATTGGAGGTGTTTTTGGTTATTTCTCAAAGGGATAAAGTGATGTCAGCTTAGTGGATTTAAAATGGCTGTAGGGAGCAACTTGCTGCCAATGTGATGGACATAGGGTGACTGGTTTAGATGCTAAAATGATTTTTCAGCAAGTAGGGTGGCTGATGGTGATCTTGCTTAACAAACTAGGGAGGAATAGGGTGATCATGATATTAACCTTTTAGATCTAATTTAGACTTCAAAAAATGTTTTGATTAGTTCAAAAGTCCAAATTCATAATATGATATGGGTTTTGATCTTTTTTTATGTGAAGTAACGAGTTAAAATCAAGTTTTTGATCAATAGTGGATGAGTCAAAAATGCTCAAACCATGGAAAATGGCCTGTATGTATTGATACATTGCAGAATGTATCAATACATTTGGTCCAAAAACCTTGAGTGTATTGATACATGTTGTTATGTATCGAAACATTTCTTTACAGAATGCACGTTTTGGTTTTGGCATGGCCTAGTTTCGATACATGAGCTTTTGTGTTGATACATAAGCTCTTATATTGATACATTTACATGTTACATCAATACAAATGGGGACATTTCAAATTTTTGGATCGTTCAAGCATTGTATTGATACATGAGAATAATGTATCGATACATTTGAGCTAAAATTGTGAATTTTCTTATATCTTTTGTCTCGGACACCTTGAACTACATCATTTAATGCCACTTCTTTGCATTTATCTTTGATATGATCCATATGCCTTCTTAGCCTCCTCAAAAATACTTTTTCGATAGGTGACACATCATCCAGTGATCATTGCCTCCTCTCACGTCCATGCTCCAAATTGCTAAAAAATTAGCCCGAACAAAATAAGGTGTCTACAAGGAGAATGAGTTTATTATGCCCAATCATGAAAAGAAAAGAGATTATTATGTAAATCCGTGTTTGTCCCAATTGACAAACGAACTTTAACTCTAAAAAATGTTGGATAGAGAAGCTTTTCTTATGAAACAAAAGCATCAATATCCTTTGTCCAATGAGTAGAATGAGTTTATGGTGCCCAACTATGAGAAAAAAGGAGATTGCTTTGTGAATCCACCTTTGTCCTAATTGATAGATGAACTTTGATTCTAAGAATTGGTAGGAAGGAAAGCTTTTAAAATGAAACCAAAACATCAATGTCATTTATCCCAATGAGAATGAGTTTATGGTGCCCTATCGTGAAAAGAAAAGAGACGATTATGTAAATATGTGCTTGTCCCAATTAACAAACAAACTTTAATTCAAAAAAATGGCAGAAAGAGAAGCTTTTTCTATGTAACCAAAGCATCAATGTCATTTATCCCAATAAGAAGAATGAGTTTATGGAGCCCAATCAAGAAAAGAAATGAGACTATTATGTGAATTCATATTTATCCTAATTGATAAACTAACTTTAATTCAAAAAAAGGTTAAAAGAGAAGCTTTTCCTATGAAACAAAAGCATCAGTGTCATTTATCCCAATGAGTAAAGCGAGTTTTTGGCATCCAATCATGTAAATAAAGGAGATTATTATATGTATTCATGTTTTTCCTAATTGACAAATGAATTTTGATTCTAAAAAAAGGTGGGAAGAAAAGCCTTTTAAATGAAACCAAGGCATCAATGTCATTTATCCCAATCAGGAGAATAAGTTTATTGTGCCCAATCATGAAAAGAAAGGAGATTATTACATGAATCCATGTTATTCCCAACTGACAAACGAACTTTAACTCTAAAAAATGGTAGAAAGAGAAGCCTTTCTTATGAAACCAAAGCATCAATGTCATTTATCCTAATACAACAAGTTTGTGGCATCCTGTCATGAGAAAAAATGAGATTATTATGTGAATCCATATTTGTCCTAATTGACAAATGAACCTTGATTCTAAAAAATGTTGGGAACAAAAGCTTTTCTTATAAAACCAAAGCATGAATGTCATTTAACCTAAGTGGGAGAATGAGTTTATGGATCCCAATCATGAAAAGAAAGGAGATTATTATGTGAGTCCATGTTTTTCCTAATTGACAAATGAACTTTTATTCTAAAAAATGTTGGGAAGAAAAGCATTTCAAAATGAAACCAAATCATCAGTGTCATTTATCCCATTGAGTGGAACGAGTTTATGATGTCCAATCATGAGAAGAAAAGAGATTGTTATGTGAATCCATCTTTATCCTAATTGATAGATGAACCTTGATTCTAAAAAATGATTGGAAGAAAAGCTTTTCTTATGAAAGCAAAGCATTAATGTCATTTATCCCAATGGAGAGAATAAGTTTATGGTTCCCAATCATGAAAAAAAAGGAGATTACTATGTGAATCTATTTTTATCTTAATTGACAGATGAACCTTGATTCTAAAAAATAGTGGGAATGAAAGCTTTTCTTATGAAATCAAAGCATCAACATCATTTATCCCAATAAAGAGCATGAGTTTATGGTTCCTAACCATGAAAATAAAGGAGATTAGTATGTAAATTTGTATTTGTCCCAATTAACAAACGAACGAACTTTAAAAAATGGTAGAAAGAGAAATTTTTCTTATGAAACCAATGCATCAATGTCATTTATCCTAATGAGTAGAATGAGTTTATGGCACCCAATCATGAAAAGAGAGGATACTGTTATATGAATCCGTCTTTGCCCTAATTGATAGACAGATATTGATTCTGAAAAATGGTGAGAAGAAAAAACTTTTTAAATGAAACCAAAGCATCAATGTCATTTATCCCAATGAGAAGAATGAGTTTATGTGCCTAATTATGAAAGGAAAGGAGATTATTATGTGAATCTGTGTTTGTCTAAGTTGACAAACAAACTTTAATTCTAAAAAAGGGTCATAAAAGAAGTTTTTCTTATGAAACTAATGCATCAATGTCATTTATCCTAATGAGTAGAATAGACTTATGGTGCCTAATCATGGAAAAAAAGTAGATTATTATGTGAATCTATATTTGTCGTAATTGATAGACAAGCTTTAATTCTAAAAGTGGTAGGAATAAAAGCTTTCTTTATGAAACCGAAGCATCAATGTCATTTGTCCTAGTGAAGAAAATCGGTTTATGGTTCCTAATCATGAAAAGAAACGATATTATTGTTAGAATCCATATTTTTCCCTTTTGTCTGAAGAGCTTTACTTCCAACAAAAATTATGGAGAGAAAAGCTTTTTAAATGAACAAAGCATCAACATCATTAGCATGAAGTCATAGTAGGTCCACCTTGCCTACCCACCTGTTGGGGTGCTCTGTGTGAAATAGGATGGTCAAGTGTTGGCTCTGATACCACTTGTCATGGGGCCATTACCCTCTTCCCAAAAGATATGCCTGATATGATCTTGGCTTTGGCACCTATTTCTCGATTCACCAGCACAATACATTGATAATGAGCATCTAAGATACATATACAATCAGCAAATGGTACAAGAAGAGCATTTATTCAATCAAAAAAATTCAAGCCAACCACACAGCCATAGTTATCAAGTGGTATAACCTCGATGGTTTCCTTACCTTTCCAATCTCTAAGTTGTAAGTCCACTGCTTTTTAACGAAGAGAATGAGTTTATGGTGCCCAATTAAGAAAAGAGTGGAGACTATTATGTGAATCCATGTTTGTCCCAATTGAAAAACTAACTTGAATTTAAAAATAAAAATCTTTTCTTATAAAACCAAAGCATCAATATCATTAATCCCAATCAGTACAACGAGTTTTTGGCACCCAATCATGAAAAAAAGGAGATTATTATGTGAATCAGTGTTTTTTCTAATTGACAAATGAACTTTGATTCTAAAAAATGATGGGAAGAAAAGCTTTTTAAATGAAACCAAAGCATCAATATCAGTTATCTTAATGAGAAGAATGAGTTTATTGTACCCAATTATGAAAAAAAGGAGATTATTATGTGAATCCATGTATGTCCCAATTGATAGATTAACTTTAACTCTAAAAAATAATGGAAAGAGAAGCTTTTCTTATGAAACCAAAGCATCAATGTAATTTATCCTAATAAGCAGAATTATGGCATCAAATCATGAGAAGAAAGAAGATTATTAAGTGAATTCGTCCTTGTCCTAATTGACAAACGAACCTTGATTCTAAAAAATTATAGTAAGAAAAGCTTTTCTGATGAAACCAAAGCATTAATGTCATTTATCTCAATGGGGACAATAAGTTTATGGTTCCAAATTATGTAAAGAAAGGAGATTATTATGTGAATCCGTCTTTGTCCTAATTGATAGATGAACCTTGATTCTAAAAACTGGTGGGAATATTAGCTTTTCTTATGAAATCAAAGCATTAATGTCAATTACCCCAACGAGGAGAATGAGTTTATAATGCTTAATCATGGAAAGAAAGGAGATTATTACGTGAATCCGTGTTTGTTCCAATTGACAAATAAACTTTAATTCTAAAAAATGGCAAAAAAAAAAGCTTTTCCTATGAAACCAAAGCATCAATGTCATTTATCCTAATGAGTAGAATTCTTTTATTGCTCCCAATCGTGAAAAGAAAGGAGATTATTATGTGAATCCATCTTTGTCCTAATTGACAGATGAACTTTGATTCTAAAAACTGGTGGGAAGAAAAGCTTTTTAAATGAAACCAAAGCTTCAATGTCATTTATCCCAATAAGAAGAATGAGTTTATGGTGCCTATCACTAAAAGAAAGGAGATTATTACGTGAATATGTATTTATCCCAATTGACAAACAAACTTTAATTCTAAAAATGGTGGAAAAAAAAAGCTTTTCTTGTGAAACCAAACCATCAATGTCATTTATCCCAATAAGTAGAATGAGTTTATGATACCCAATCATGAAAAGAATAGAGATTATTATGGGAATCCATCTTTGTCCTATTGACAGATGAACTTTCATTCCAAAAATTTGTAGGAAAAAAAGCTTTTCTTATGAAACCAAAGCATCAATGCCATTATCCTAATGAGGAGAATGACTTTGTGGTTCCTAATTAAGAAAAGAAAGAAGATTATTCTGAGATCCATATTTGTCGCTATTGACGGAAGAACTTGAATTCTAAGGAAATTGATGGAAAGAAAAGCTTTTCCTTTGAACTAATGCTTCAATGTCATTTATTCCAATGAAGGAAATATGTTTATGGTGGCCAATTATGAAAGGAAAGGAGATTATTATGTGTATCCATGTTTTTCCCACTTGACATATGGACTTTAATTTTAAGGAAAATGGTGGATGAAAGCTTTTCTTGTGAACCAAATCTTTAATTCATTTATCCCAATGAGAAGAATAAGTTTAAGGTTACCAATCACGAAAAGAAAGGAAATAATTACGTTAAACCATTTGAATCCAAATTGACAGATGAACTTTGATTTTAAAAAATAGTGGGAATAAAAGTTTTTTCATAAAACAAAAGCATCAATGTCATTTATCCTAATAAGGAGAATGAGTTTATTATGCTCAATCATGAAAAGAAAGAAGATTATTATGTGAAACAGTGTTTGTCACAATTGACAAATAAACATTAACTCTAAAAAATGTTGGAAAAAGAAGTTGTTCCTATGAAACAAAAGCATCAATGTCATTTATCCAAATGAGTAGAATAAGTTTATGGTGCCCAATCATGAGAAGAAAGGAGATTATTATGTGAATCCATCTTTGTCCCAACTAACAAATGAACTTTGATTCTAAAAAATGGTAGGAAGAAAAGCTTCTTAAATAAATCTAAAGCATCAATGTCATTTATCCCAATAAGAAGAATGAGCTTATGATGCCCTATCATGAAAGGAAAATAGATTATTATGTGAATAAGTGTTTCTCTCTATTGAAAAGGAACTTTAATTCTAAAAAATAGCAGAAAGAGAACATTTTCCTATAAAACCAATGCATCAATGTCATTTATCCCAATAAGTAGAATGAGTTTATTGCACCTAATCATGAAAAGAAAAAAGATTATTATGTGAATTTGTCTTTGTCCTAATTGATAGATGAACTTCGGTTCTAAAAACTGGTAGGAAGAAAAGCTTTTTAAAATGAAACCAAAGCGTCAATGTCATTTATCCCAATGAGGAGAATGAGTTTATAGTGCCCAATCATGAAAAGAAAGGAGATTGTTATGTGAATCCGTGTTTGTTCCAATTGACAAATGAACTTTAACTCTAAAAACTAATTTTTTAGGAAACTAAAGCATCAATGTCATTTATCCCAATGAGTAGAATGAGTTTATTATGCCTAACCATGAAAAGAAAGGAGACATTATGTGAATCTATCTTTGTCCTAATTAATAGATGAACTTTGATTCTAGAAACTGGTGGGAAGAAAAGCTTTTTAAATGAAAGCAAAGCATCAATGTCATTCATCTCAATGAGGAGAATGAGTTTATGGTGCCCCATCATGAAAATAAAAAAGATTATTATGTGAATACATATTTGTCCTAATTGACAAATGAACTTTAATTCTAAAAAATGGCAGAAAGAAACACTTTTCCTGTGAAACCAAAGCATCAATATCATTTATCCCAGTGAGCAGAATGAGTTTTATTGCTCCCAATCATGAAAAAAAATGAGATTATTATGTGAATCTATCTTTATCCTAATTGACAAATGAACGATTCTAAAAACTGTTGGGAAGAAAAGCCTTTTAATTAGACCAAACCATCAATGTCATTTATCCCAATGAAGAGAATGAGTTTATGGTGCCTATCGTGAAAAGAAAGGAGGTTATTATGTGAATACATGTTTGTCCTAATTGACAAATGAACTTTAATTCTAAAAATGGTGGAAAGAGAAGTTGTTCTTATGAAACCACATTATCAGTGTCATTTATCCCAATAAGTAAAATGAGTTTATGATGCCTAATCATAAAATGAATGGAGATTATTATGTGACTCTGTCTTTGTCCTAATTGATAGATAAACTTTTATTCAAAAAAATGGAAGGAAGAACAACTTTTCTTATGGAACCAAAGCATCAATGTCATTTACCTCTATGAGGAGAATGATTTTGTGGTTCCCAATCATGAAAAGAAAGAAGATTATTATGAGACCCACATTTGTCTCCATTAATAAAAGAATTTTAGTTCTAAGGATATTCATGGAAAGAAAAGCTTTTCGATGAAACCAATGTATCAATATCATTTATTCCAATGAAGAAAATGTGTTTATGGTGCCCAATCATGAAAGGAAAGGAGATTATTATATGTATCCATGTTTATCCTAATTGACGTATGGACTTTAATTCTAAATGGGGGACGAAAGCTTTTCTTGTGAAACCAAATCTTCAATTCATTTATCCCAATGAGGAGAATGAGTTTATGGTTCCCAATCATGAAAAGAAAAAAGATAATTACGTGAATCCATTTAAATCTAAATTGACAAATGAACTTTGATTCTAAAAAAAGCTGGAATAGAAATTTTTTTATAAAACAAAAGCATCAATGCCATTTATCTCAATAAGGAGAATGAGTTTATTATGTTCAATCATAAGAAGAAGTGAGATTATTATGTGAATCAATGTTAGTCATAATTGACAAGTGAACATTAACAACAGAAAAATGTTTGAAAGAGAAGTTATTCTTATGAAACAAAAGCATCATGTCATTTATCCCAATGAGTAGAATGAGTTTATGGCACCCAATAATGAGAAGAAAGGAGATTGTTATGCGAATCTATCTTTGTCCTAATTGACAGATGAACTTTGATTCTAAAAAATAGTGGGAAAAAAAGCTTTTTAAATGAAACCAAAGCGTTAATGTCATTTATCCCAATAAGAAGAATGAGTTTATGATGCCCTATCATGAAAAGAAAGGAGATTATTATATGAATACGTGTTTGCCCTAATTGACAAATGAACTTTAATTCTAAAAATTGGCAGAAAGAAAAGCTTTTCCAATAAAACCAATGCATCAATGTCATTATCCCAATGAGCATAATGATTTTATTATACCCAATCATGAAAAGAAAAGTGATTATTATGTAAATTTGTCTTTATCCTAATTCACAGATGAACTTTAACTCTAAAAACTGGTGGGAAGAAAAGCTTGTTAAATAAAACCAAAGTATCTATGTCATTTATCCCAATAAGGAGAATGAGTTTATGGTGCCCTATCATGAAAAGAAATGAGATATTATCTGAATACATGTTTGCCCCAATTGGTAAACGAATTTTAATTCTAAAAGTGGTCAAAAGAGAAGCTTTTCCTGTAAAATCAATGCATCAATGTCATTTATCCCAATGAGTAGAACGAGTTTATGATGCCCAATCATGAAAAAAGAGAAGATTATTATGTGGATCTGTCCTTGTCCAAGTTATAGACGGACTTTAATTCTAAAAATTGGTGGGAAGAAAAGCTTTTCAAATAAAATTAAAGCATTAATATCATTTATCCCAATGAGTAGAACGAGTTTATGATGCCCAATCATGAAAAAAGAGAAGATTATTATGTGGATCTGTCCTTGTCCAAGTTATAGACGGACTTTAATTCTAAAAATTGGTGGGAAGAAAAGCTTTTCAAATAAAATTAAAGCATTAATGTCATTTATCCCAATGAGGAGAATGAATGCCCAATCATGAAAAGAAAGGAGATTATTATATGAATCCATGTTTGTCCCAATTGACAAATGAATATTAATTCTAAAAAATGGTCGAAAAAAGAAGCTTTTCTTATGAAACTAATGCATCAATATCATTTTTCTTAATGAGTAGGACGAGCTTATAGTGCCCAATCATGAAAAGAAAGAAGATTATTATGTGAGTCTGTGTTTGTCCCAGTTGGCAAACAAACTTTAATTCTAAAAAATAGTGAAAAGAGTAGATTTTCTTATGAAACCAAAGCATCAATATCATTTATCCCAATGAATAGAATGATTTTATTGCATCTAATTATGAAAAAAAATAAGGTTATAATAGGAATCCACGTTTGTCCCATTGTCGAATTAACTTTACTTGAAAGGAAAATGGTAGAAAAAATAGCTTTTCAAATGGAACCAAAGCATCAACGTCATTTATCCTAATGAAGAGAATGAGTTTATGCCAATCATGGAGAGAAAAGAGACTATTATGTGAAACCTTGTTTGTCCTAGTTAACAAACAATCTTTAATTCTAAAAAATAGTGGAAAAAAAAGCATTTTGTATGAAACCATAGCATTAGTGTGATTTATCCCTATCAGTAGAATGAGTTTTTTGCACCCAATCATGAAAATTATGTGAATCCTGTTTGTCTTAATTGACAAATGAACTTTGATTCTAAAAAATGGTGGGAAAAAAAGCTTTTAAATGAAACCAAAGCATCAATGTCATTTATCCCAATGAGAAGAATGAGCTTATGATGCCCAATCATGAAAAAAAATTAGAATATTATATGTGTTTGTCCTAATTGAAAAATGAACTTTAATTCTAAAAAATGGTCATCAAATAAGCTTTTCTTTTGAAACCAAAGCATTAATGTCATTAATCCTAATGAGAAGAATGTGTTTATGGTTTCCAATCATGAAAAGAAAAGAGTTTATTATGAGAATCCACATTTGTCCTATTGTTAGATGAACTTTACTTCTAAGGAAAATAGTAGAAAGAAAAGCTTTTCAAATGAAACTAAAGTATCAATGTCATTTATCCTAATGAGAAGAATGAGTTTATGCTAATCATTAAAAGAGTAGATTATTAATTGAATTTGTATTTGTCCCAATTGACAAAGAAACTTTAATTTTAAAAAATGGTGGAAAGGGAAACATTTCTTATGAAACCAAAGCATCAATGTCATTTATCCCAGTAAGTAGAATAAGTTATTGGCACCCAATCATGAAAATTATGTGAATTCATGTTTGTCATAATTGACAGATGAACTTTGATTCTAAAAAACGGCAGGAAAAAAAGCTTTTTAAATTAAACTAAGGCATCAATGTCATTTATCCCACTGAGGAAAATGAGTTTGTGGTTCCCAATCATGAATAGAAAGGAGATTATTATAAGAATCCATATTTGTCCCATAATCAGATGAACTTAACTTCCAAGGAAAATGGTGGAAAGAAAAGCTTTCTAAATAAATAGAGCATCAATGTCATAGAATGAGTTTATTGTGCCCAATCAAGAAAAAAAAGAAGATTACTATGTGAATCAATGTTTGTCCCAATTGACAAACTAACTTTAATTCTAACAAATGGTGGAAAGAGAACCTTTTTCTATGAAACCAAAGCATTAATGTCATTTATCCCAATAAGTAGAATAAGTTTTTGGCTCTCAATAATGAAAAAAAAAAGGAGATTATTATGTGAATCCATGTGTTCCCTAATTGATGGATGAACTTTGATTCTAAATAATGGTGGGAAGAAAAGCTTTTTAAATGAAACGAAAGCATCAATGTCATTTATCCCAATAAGGAGAATGAGTTTATGGTGCCCAATCAGGAAATGAAAGGACATTACTATGTAAATTCATGTTTGTCCTAATTGACAAATAAACTTTAATTCTAAAAAATAGCGAAAAGATAAGCTTTTCTTATAAAACTAAAGCATCAATATCATTTATCCTAATGAGTAGATCGAGTTTGTAGAGCACAATCATGAAAAGAAAGGAGATTATTATATGAATCCATCTTTGTTTTAATTGACAAATAAACTTTAACTATAAAAATTGGTGAAAAGAAAAGCATTCTAAATGAAACCAAGGCATCAATATCATTTATTCTAACAAGGATAATGAGTTTATGGTGCCCAACCATAGAAAGAATGGAGATTACTATGTGAATCCATGTTTGTCCCAATTGACAAAAGATCTTTAATTCTAAAAAATGGTGGAAAGAAAAGCTTTTTTTATGAAACCAAGGCATCAATGTCATTTATCCTAATAAGTAAAACGAGTTTATGGCACCCAATCATGAAAAGAAAAGAGATTATTATGTGCTTCCATCTTTGTTCTAATTGATAGATGAATGTTGATTTTAAAAAATGGTGGGAAAAAAAGCTTTTCTTACAAAACCAAAGCATCAATGTCATTTATCCCAATAAGGAGAATGATTTTTATGGATCCCAGTCAAGAAAATAGAGGAGATTATTACGTGAATCCATATTTTTCCCATTGTCGGACAAACTTTACTTCCAAAGAAAATGGTGAAAAAAAAGCTTTTTAAATGGACAAAGCATTTATGTTATTTATCGCAACGAGGAGAATAAGTTTATGGTGCCCAATTAAGAAAAAAAGGGAGATTATTATTTGCATAGGTGTTTATCCTAATTGACAAATGAACTTTAATTCTAAAAAATGGTGGGAAGAAAAGCTTTCCCAATGAAACCAAAGCATCAATGTCACTTATCCCAATGAGTAAAATGAGTTTATGGAGCCCAATCATGAAAAGAAAGGATTATTATATGAATACATTTTTTTCCTAACCGATTGATGAATTTTGATTCTAAAAAAATGGTGGGAAAAAAAGCTTTTTAAATGAAGCCAAAGCATCAATGTCATTTATCCCAATGAGAAGAATAAGTTTATTATGCCCAATCATGAAGGGAAATGAGACTATTGTCAGAGTTCACATCTATTCCACTATCGGATGAACTTTACTTCTAAGGAAAATAGTGGGAAAAAAAGCATTTTAAATGAAACCAAAGCATCAATATCATTTATCCGTATGAGGAGAATGAGTTTATGGAGCCAAATCATGAAAAGAAAATAGATTATTATGTGTATCCATGTTTGTGCTAATTGACTGATAAACTTTAGTTCTAAGGAAAATGGTAGAAGGAAAAGCTTTTCTTACGAAATCAAAGCATCAATTCATTTACCCCAATGAGTAGAATTAGTTGATGGTTCCTAATTAAGAAAAGAAAGGGCATAATTACATGAATCCATGTTTATACAAATTGACATATGAGCTTTAATTCTAAAAGATGGTAGGAATAAAAGTTTTTCTTATGAAACCAAAGCATCAATGCCATTTATTCCAATGAGTAGAGTGAGTTTATGGTGCCAAATCATGAAAAGAAATGAGATTATTTTGTGAATCCGTGTTTGTCCAATTGACAAATGAACTTTAACTCTAAAAAGTGGTGGAGAGAAAAACTTTTCCAATGAAACCAAATCATAAATGTCATTAATCCCAATATGTAGAACGAGTTTATGGAGCCTAATCATAAAAAAAAAGGAGATTATTATGTGAGTCTATCTTTGTCCTAATTGATGGGTGAACTTTGATTCTAAAAAATGTTGGAAAGAAAAGCTCTTCTTATAAAACTAAAGCATCAATGTCATTTATCCCAATAAGGAGAATGTGTTTATTGGTTCCTAATCAAGAAAAAAAAGGAGATCATTATGTGAATCCACATTATTCCCATTGTCGAATAGACTTTACTTCTAAGAAAAATGGTGGAAAGAAAAGCTTTTTAAATGGACAAAGCATTATTGTCATCTATCCCAAAGAGGATTAAGTTTATGGTACCTAATCACAAAAAGAAAGGAGATTATTATTTGAATACGTCTTTGTCCCAACTGATAAACGAACTTTAATTCTAAAAAATGGTGGAAATAGAAGCTTTTCTAATGGAACCAAAGCATTAATAACGCTTATCCTAATGAGTAGAATAAGTTTTTGGCACCCAATCATGAAGAGGAAGGAGATTATTATGTGAATTCGTGTTTTTCCTAATTGATAAATGAATTTTGATTCTAAAAATTGGTGGGAAAAAAAATTTTTTTAAATGAAACCAAAGCATTAATGTCATTTATGCCAGTGAGGAGAATAAGTTATGGTGATTAATCATGAAAAGAAATGAGATTATTATGAGAGTCTGCGTTTGTTGCATTATTGGATGAACTTTACTTCTAAGGAAAATGGTCCAAAGAAAAGCTTTTTTAATGAAAGCAAAGCATCAATGTCATTTATCCCAATGAGGAGAATGAGTTTATGGTGCCCAATCATGAAAAGAAAGGATATTATTATGTAAATCTGTGTTTGTCCCAACTAACAAACATACTTTAATTCTAAAAAATGAAGGAAAAAGAAGCATTTCTTATGAAATCAAAGCGTCAATATCATTTATCCTAATAAGTAGAACGAGTTTATGCCACCCAATCATGAAAAGAAAGGAGATTATTTTGTGAATCCATGCTTGTCCTGATTAACAGACCAACTTTGATTAAAAAAATGTTGGGAAGAAAAGTTTTTCTTATAAAAGCAAAGCATTAATGTCATTTATCCCAATGAGGAGAATAAGTTTATGGTTCCTACTCAAAAAAAGAAAGGAGATTATTATGAAATGCATGTTTGTTGCCATTGACAGACCAACTTTGATTATAAGGAAAGTATTGGAAATGAAAGCTTTTCATGTGAAACCAATACATCAATGTCATTTATTCTAATGAAAAAAATGTGTTTGTGGTGCCAAATCATGGAAGAAAAGGAGATTATTATATGTATCTATGTTTGTCCTAGTTGATGATAGACTTTAATTCTAAGGAAAATGGCAAAAGGAAAAGCTTTCTTATGAAATCAAATCATATATTCATTTATCCCAATGAGCAGAATGAGTTAACGATTCCTAATAAAGGAAAAAAAGAGATAATTATGTGAATCCATGTTTATCCAAATTGACAGATGAACTTTGATCCTAAAAGATGGTGGGAATAGAAGTATTTATGAAACCAAAGCATCAATGCCATTTATTCTAATGAATAGAATGAGTTTTCGGTGCCCAATCATGAAAAGAAAGGAGATTATTATGTGAATCTATGGTTGTCACAAGTGAACTTTAACTCTAAAAAGTGGTAGAGAGAGAAGCTTTTCCTATGAAAGTATAGCATTATTATCATTTATCCCAATGAGTTTTTGGCACCCAATCATGAAAAGAAATGAGATTATTATGTGAATATGTGGTTTTCCTAATTGATAGGCAAGCTTTGATTCTAAAAAATGGTTGAAAGATAAGCTTTTTAAATGAAACCAAAGCATGAAAGCCATTTTTCCTAATGAGGAAATAAGTTTATGGTGCCTACTCATGGAAAAAATGAAGAATAATATGTGAATCTATGTTTGCCCCAATTGGCAATCAAACTTTATCTCTAAAAAAAGGTGGAAGGAAGAGCTTTTCTTATGATGTCACTTATCCGAATGAGTAAAAAAATTTGATGCTACCTAATCATGAAAAGAAAGGAGATTATTATGTGAATCAGTCTTTGACCTAATTGACAGATGAACTTTGATTCTAAAAAATGGTGGAAAGAAAATTGTTTCTTATAAAACCAAAGCACTAATCTCATTTATCCCAAAGAGGAGAATGAGTTGATGGTGACCAGTCATGAAAGGAAATGAGATTACTATGTGAATTTGCATTTGTACTACTTGACAAATGAACTTTAATTCTAAAAAATAGTGAAAAAAAAAGCTTTTCCGATAAAACTAAGGCATTAACGTCATTTATCCTAATGAGTAAAATGAGTTTTTCTCTCCCAATCATGAAAAAAAGTTAGATTATTATATGAATTCATGTTTTTCCTAACTGAGGAGGAACTTTGATTTTAAAAAATGGTGGGAAGAAAAGCTTTTTAAATGAACCTAGAGCTTTAATGTCATTCATCCCAATAAGGAGAATGAGTTTATGGTGGCCAATCATGAAAAGAATTAGGATTATTATGTGAATCCGTGTTTGTCCTAATTGACAAACGAACTTTATCTCTAAAAAATGGTGGAAAAAAAAGCATTTCTTATAAAACCAACCATCAATCTTATTTACCCCAATGAGTAAAACAAGTTTTGGGCACCCAACCATGAAAATTATGTGAATCCATGTTTGTCCTAATTAAAAGAGGAACTTTGATTCCAAAAAATGATGGGAAGAAAAGCTTTTTAAATAAAACCAAAGCATCAATGTCATTTATCCCATTAAGGAAAATGAGTTTATGATTCCTAACCATGAAAAGAAAGGATATTATTATGAGAATCTATATTTGTTCCATTGTCGAACGAACATTACATCCAAGGAAAATGGTGGAAAGAAAAGCTTTTTAAATGAACAAAGCATCCATGTCATCGAATGAGTTTATCGTGCCCAATTAAGAAAAGAAAGTAGATTTACTATGGGAATCCGTGTTTATCTCAATTGATAAACAAACTTTAATTCTAAAAAATGTTGGAAAGAGAAGCTTTTCCTATGAAACCAAAGAATCAATGTCATTTATCAGAATAAGTAGAATGAGTTTTTGGCACCCAATCATGAAAAGAAAGGAGATTATTATGTTAATCTACGTTTTTCCAAGTGACAAATAAACTTTGCTCTAAAAAATGGTGGGAAGAAAAGTTTTTTAAATGAACCCAAAGATCAATGTCATTTATCCCAATAAGAAGAATGAGTTCATTGTGCCCAATCATAAAAAAGAAAAGAGATTATTATGTGAATCCATGTTTGTCCTAATTGACAAACAATCATTAACACAAAAAAGTGGTGGAAGAAGAAGCTTTTTCTTATGAAATCGAAGCATCAATGTCATTTATCCCAATGAGTAGAATTATTTTAAGGTGTCCAATCATGAAAAGAAAGGAGATTATTATGTGAATCGATCTTTGTCCTAATTCATAAATGAACTTTGATTCTAAGAAATGGTGGGAAGAAAAGTTTTTTATATGAAACCAAAGCATCAATATCATTTATCCCAATGAGAAAAATGAGTTTATAGTGCCCAATCATGAAAAGAAAAAAGATTATTATGTGAATCTGTGATTGTTCCAATTCACAAACGAACTTTAATTCTAAAAGATAAAGGAAAAAGAAGCATTTCTTATGAAACCAAAGCATCAATGTCATTTATCCCAATGAGTAGAACGAGTTTATGGCACCCAATCAGGAAAAAAAGAGAGATTACTATGTGAATCCATGTTTGTCCTAATTGACAAACAAACTTTGAATCAAAATATGGTGGGAAGAAAAGCTTTTCTTATGAAACCAAAGCATCAATGTCATTTATCCTAACAAGGAGAATGAGTTTATGGTGCCTAATCTTGAAAAAAAATGGAGATTATTATGTGAATCTCTAAAAAATGGTCAAAAAAAAGCATTTTTAATGAAACCAAAGCATCAATATCATTTATTCTAATGACTAAAATAAGTTTTTGGCACCCAATCATGAAAATTATGTGAATCCGTGTTCGTACTAATTGACACACGAACTTTGATTCTAAAAAATCATGGGAAGAAAAGCTTTTTATATGAAACTGAAGCATCAACATTATTTATCCCATTGAGATGACTGAGTTTATGGTTCCCAATCTTGAAAAGATAGGAGATTATTATGAGAATGCACATTTGTCCCATTATCAGATGAACTTTACTTCCAAGGAAAATGGTGGAAAAAGAAGCTTTTTAAATGAACAAAGCATCAATGTCATAGAATGAGTTTATGGTGCCTAATCAAGGAAATAAAGGAGATTTATTATGTAAATCCGTGTTTGTCCCAATTGACAAATAAACTTTAAATCTAAAAAATGGTCGAAAAAAAAGTTTTTCTTATGAAACCAAAGCACCAATGTCATTTATCCTAATGAGTAGAACTAGTTTTTGGTACCTAATCATGAAAAGAAAAAAGATTATTAAATGAATCTATGTTTTTCCAATTGGTAGACGAACTTTAATTCTAAAAAATGGTGGAAAGAAATGCTTTTTGAAAAAAACCAAAGCCTTAATGTCATTTATCCTAATGAGAAGAATGAGTTTATGGTGCCTTATCATGAAAAGAAAGGAGACTATTATTTGAATTCATGTTTGTCTCAATTGAAAAGCATACTTTAATTCTAATAAAATGAAGAAAAGAGAAGCATTTCTTATGAAACCAAAGCATCAATGTCATTTATCCTAATGAGTAGAATGAGTTTATGCCACCCAATCATGAAAAGAAAGGAGATTAATTTATGAATCCATGTTTGCCTTGATTGACAGACCAACTTTGTTTCAAAAAATGTTTAGAAGAAAGGCTTTTCTCATAAAAGCAAAGCATCATTGTCATTTATCCCAATGAGGACAATAAGCTTATGGTTCCCAATCAAGAAAAGAAAAAAGATTACTAAGAGAATCCATGTTTCTTTTTATTGATTGATGAACTTTAATTCTAAGGAAATTAATGGAAATGAAAGCTTTTCATATGAAACCAATGCATCAATGTCATTTATTCCGATGATGAAAATGTGTTTGTGGTGCCAAATCATGGAAGGAAAGGAGATTATTATGTGTATCCATGTTTATCCCAACTGACGGATAAACTTTAATTCTAAGGAAAATGGTAGAAGGAAAAGCTTTCTTATCAAATGAAAGCATCAATTCATTTATCCCAATGAGTAGAATGAGTTAATGGTTCCCAAAGAAAGAAAAAAAAGAGATAATTACGTGAATCTGTGTTTATCCAAATTGATAGATGAACTTTGATTCCAAAAGATAGTGGGAATAGAGGTTTTTCTTATGAAACCAAAGCATCAATGCCATTTATTCCAATGAGTAGAATGAGTTTATGGTGCCCAATCATGAAAAGAAACGAGATTATTATGTGAATCTAGATTTGTCCTAATTGACAAATGAAGTTTAACTCTAAAAAGTGGTGGAGAGAGAAGCTTTTCCTATGAAACCACGTCATTATTGTCATTTATCCCAATGAGTACAATGAGTTTTTGGCACCTAATATTGAAAAGAAAGGAGATTATTAGGTGAATCTGTGTTTTTCCTAATTGGCAAACAAACTTTGATTCAAAAAAATGGTTAGAAGAGAAGCTTTTTAAATGAAACCAAAGTATCAATGTCATTTTTTCCAATGAAGAGCATGGGTTTATGGTGCCCAATCATGAAAAGAATGGAGATTATTATGTGAATTCATGTTTGTCCTAATTGCCAAACAAACTTTCGCTCTAAAAAATGGTGGAAGGAGAAGCTTTTCTTATAAAACCAAAGCATCAAAGTCATTTATCCCAATGGTTAAAACAAGTTGATGCCACAAAATCATGAAAGGAAAGGAGACTATTATATGAATCTGTCTTTGTCTTAATTGACAAACTAACTTTAACTCTAAAAAGTGGTGGAGGGAGAAGCTTTTCCTATGAAACCACATTATTATTGTCATTTATCCAAGAGAGTACAATGAGTTTTTAGCACCCAATCATGAAAAGAAAGGAGATTATTATGTGAATCCATATTTTTCCTAATTAGGAGAGGAACTTTGATTCTAAAAAATGGTGGGAAGAAAAGCTTTTAAATAAAACCAAAGATTCAGTATCATTTGTCCCAATGAGAAGAATGAGATTGTGGTGCCTAATCTTGAAAAGGATAGAGATTATTATGTCAATCCGTGTTTATCCCAATTGACAAATGAACTTTATCTCTGAAAAAATGGTGTGAAAAGAAGCATTCTTATGAAACCAAAGCATCAATGTCATTTATCCCAATAAGTAGAACGAGTTTTTGACACCTAATCATGAAAATTATGTGAATCCGTGTTTGTCCTAATTGACAGACAAACTTTGATTCTAAAAAATGGTGGGAAAAAGAGCTTTTAGATGAAACCAAAGCATCACTGTCATTTATCCCAGTAAAGAGAATGAGTTTATGGCTCCCAATGATGAAAAGAAAGGAGATTATTGTGAGAATCCATATTTTTCCCATTGTCAGACAAACATTACTTCTAAGGAATATGGTGGAAAAAAAAAGCTTTTAACATGAGCAGAGCATCAATGTCATAGAACGGGTTTATGGTGCCCAATTAAGAAAAGAAAGTAGATTTATTATGAGAATCTATGTTTGTCCCAATTGACAAAGAAACTTTAATTCTAAAAAATGGTGGAAAAATAAGCTTTTCCTATGAAACCAAAGCATCAATGTCATTTATTCCGATGAGTCGAACAAGATTTTGGCAACCAATCATGAAAAGAAAAGAGATTATTATATGAATTCGTGCTTTCTAGTTGAAAATGTACTTTGATTCTAAAAAATGGTTGGAAGAAAAGCTTTTTAAATGAACCCAAAGCATTAATGTCATTTATCCCAATAAGGAGACTGAGTTGTGCCTAATCATGAAAAGAAAGGAGATTATTATATGAATCCATGTTTGTCCTAAATGACAAATGAACATTAACTTTAAAATGGTGGAAAAAAAAGCTTTTATTATGAAACCAAAGCATCAATGCCATTTACCCCAATGAGTCAAATAAGTTTATGGCACCCAATTGTGAGAAGAAAGGAGATTATTATGTGAATCCATCTTTGTCTTAATTCACAGATGAACTTTGATTCTAGCAAATGGTGGGAAGATAAGCTTTCTAAATGAAACCAAAGCATCAATATCATTTATCTCAATGAGAAGAATGAGTTTATGGTACCCAATCATGAAAAGAAATGAGATAATTATGTGAATCTATGTTTATCCTAATTGACAAACAAACTTTAATTGTAAAAAATAAAGGAAAGTGAAGCATTTCTTATGAAACCAAAGCATCAATGTCATTTATCCCAATGAGTAGAATGAGTTTATGGCACCCAATCATGAAAAGAAAGGAGATTATTATGTGAATCTATGTTTGTCCTAATTGATAAACAAACTTTGATTCAAAAAATGGTGGGAGAAAAGCTTTTCTTATAAAACCAAAGCATCAATGTCATTTATCCCGAAGAGGAGAATGAGTTTATAGTTCTGAATCAAGAAAAAAAAGAGATTATTATGAGAATCCATGTTTGTTGCCATTCATAAATGAGCTTTAATTCTAAGGAAATTAATGGAAAGGAAAGCTTTTCTTATGAAACCAAAGCATCAATGTCATTTATCCCAATGAAGAGAATGAGTTTATGGTGCCCAATCTTGAAAAAAATAAAGATTATTATGTGAATCCATGTTTGTCCCAATTGACAACTAAACTTTATCTCTAAAAAATGGTGGAAAGAAAAGCATTTCTTATGAAACCAAAGTATCAATGTTATTTATCCCAATGACTAGA
Organism: Adansonia grandidieri; assembly: GCA_038382065.1. Taxonomy (NCBI): domain Eukaryota; kingdom Viridiplantae; phylum Streptophyta; class Magnoliopsida; order Malvales; family Malvaceae; genus Adansonia; species Adansonia grandidieri. Next base: position 23,773 of record JBBYHK010031003.1, on the reverse strand, counting down.
ATGAGTTTTTGGCACCTAATCATGAAAATTATCTGAATCCGTGTTTGTCCTAATTGGCAGGCGAACTTTGATTCTAGAAAATGGTGGGAAGAAAAGCTTTTTAAATGAAACCAAACTATTA
>JBBYHK010031003.1:0-15325 GCA_038382065.1 Adansonia grandidieri | reverse complement strand
GCTTTTCATTTAGAATGCCTATTGAATTCAATGAGAAACCTTCTTCTACTCAATCATGGGCTAGGCTGAAAAGAAAGGAAATTATTATGAGAATCCATGTTTGTCTCATTGTTGACAAACTTTACTTCCAAGGAAAATGGTGGAAAGAAATGCTTTTTAAAAGAATAAATCATCAATGTCATTTATTCCAATGAGGAGAACAAGTTTATAGCATGCAATCACAAAAAGAAAAGATAATGTTATTTAAATCCAATTTATCCTAATTGATAAACGAGCTTTAATTCTAAAAAATGCTGGAAAAGAAAGCTTTTCCAATGAAACCAAAGCATCAATGGCACTAATCCCAATAAGTATAATGAGTTTATGACACCCAATTATGAAGGTAAAAGAGATTATTATATGAATTTGTGTTTTTCCTAATTGAGAGATGAACTTTGATTCTAAAAAATGGTGGGAAGAAAAGCTTTAAATGAAACCAAAGCATCAATGTCATTTATCCCAATAAGGAGAATAAGTTTATGGTGCTTAAGCATGAAAATAATGGAGATTATTATGTGAATCCGTGTTTGTCCCAATTGACAAACGAACTTTATCTTAAAAATGGTGAAAAGAAAAGTATTTCTTATGAAACTAAAGCATCAATTTCATTTATGCTAATGAGTAGAATGAGCTTTTGGTACCCAATCATGAAAATTATGCGAATCCGTGTTTGTCTTAATGGACAGGTGAACTTTGATTCTACAAATGGTGGGAAGAAAAGCTTTCTAAATGAAAACAAAGCATCAATGTCATTTATCCCAGTGAGGAGAATGAGTGTATTGTTCCGAATCATGAAAAAAAAGGAGATTATTTTGAGAATCCATATTTATCCCATTGTTAGATGAACATTACTTCTAAGGAAAATGGTGGAAAGAAAAGATTTTTAAATGAACAAAGCATCAATGTCATAGAATGAGTTTATGATGCCCAATCAAGAAAAGAAAGGAGATTTATTATGTGCATCCGTGTTTATCCCAATTGACAAACAAACTTTAATTCTAAAAAATGGTGGAAAAGTTTTTCCTGTGAAACTAAAGCATCAATGTCATTTAATCCCAATAAGTAGAACAAGTTTTTGGCACCCAATGATGAAAAGAAAGGAGATTACTATGTGAACCTACGTTTTTCATAGTTGACAGACAAACTTTGATTCTGAAAAATGGTGGGAAGAAAAGCTTTTTAAATGAACCCAAAGCATCATTATCCTAATGAGGAGAATGAGTTTATTATGCCCAATCATGAAAAAAGAGGAGATTATTATGTGAATCCGTGTTTGTCCCCACTGACAAATGAATATTAACTCCAAAAAATGGTGGAAAGAGAAGTTTTTCTTATGAAACCAAAGCATCAAAGTCATTTATCCAAAAGAGTAGAACACGTTTATGGCACATAATAATGAGAATAAATGAGTTTGTTACGTGAATCTATCTTTGTCCTAATTAAAAAATGAACTTTAATTCTAAGAAATGGTAGGTAGGAAAGCCTTTAAGTGAAACCAAAGCATCAATGCCATTTATCCCAATGAGGAGAATGAGTTTATGGTGCCTAACCATGTAAAAAAATAAGATTATTATGGGCATCCACATCTGTCCTATTGTCAAATGAACTTTACTTCTAAGGAAAATGGTGGGAAGAAAAGCTTTTTAAATGAAACCAAAGTGTTAATGTTATTTATCTCAATGAGGAGAATGAGTTAATGGAACACAATCATAAAAAAAAGATAATTACGTGAATTCATGTTTATCCAAATTGATAGATGAACTTTGATTCCAAAAGATGGTGGGAATAAAAGTTTTTCTTATGAAATCAAAGCATTAATACTATTTATTCCAATGAGTATAATGAGTTTATGGTGCCTAATCATGAAAAGGAATGAGATTATTATGTGAATCTACCTTTGTCCTAATTGATAAATAAACTTTAACTCTAAAAAATGGTGGAAAGTTAAGCTTTTCCTATGAAACCAAAGAATTAATGCCATTTATCCTAATGAGTAAAATGAGTTTTTGGCACCCAATCATGAAAAGAAAAGAGATTATTATGTAAATCCATGTTTTTCCTAGTTGACAGATAAACTTTATTCTAAAAAATAGTAAGAAGAAAAGCATTTTAAATAAAACCAAAGCATCAGTGTCATTTATCCCAATGAGGAGAATGAGTTTATGGTGCCCAATCATGAAAAGAAGGGAGATTATAATGTGAATCCATGTTTGTCCCAATTGACAAACGAACTTTACCTCTAAAAATGGTGGAAAGAGATGCTTTCTTATGAAACCAAAGCATCAATGTCATTTATCCTAATGAGTAGAATGAGTTGATAGCGCATGATCATGAAAAGAAAAGAGATTATTATGTGTATCTGTCCTTGTCTTATTTGATAGATGAACTTTGATTCTAAAAAATGGTGGGAAGAAAAGCTTTTTAAATGAAATCAAAGTATCAATGCCATTTATCCTAATGAGGAGAATAAGTTTATGGTGCTCAATTATGAAAATAAAGGAGATTACTATGTGAATCCATTTTTGTCACAATTGACAAACAAACTTTTATTCTAAAAAATAATGGAAAAAGATACTTTTCTTATGAAACCAAAGTGCCAATGTTATATATCCCAATGAGTAGAACAAGTTTATGGGACCCAGTCATTAAAAGAAAGAAGATTATTATGTGAATCCATCTTTGTCCTAATTAACAAACAAATTTTGATTCCAGAAAATGATGTGAAAAAAATGCTTTTCTTATGAAACCAAAGCATCAATGTTATTCATCTCAATGAAGAGAATGAGTTTATGATTCCCAATAATGAAAATAAAGAGATTTTTACTTCAATCCTTGTTTATCCTAATTGAACAATAAATTTTGATTCTAAAAGATGATGGGAAGAAAAGCTTTTTAAATGAAATCAAAGCATTAATATGAAGAGAATGAGTTTATGGTGTCAAATCATGAAAGGAATGGAGATTATTATGTGAATCCATATTTATCCCAATTGACAATAGAACTTTAGTTCTAAAAAAATGGTGAAAAGAGAAGCTTTTCTTATGAAACTAATGCATCAATTCCATTTATCCTAATGAGTAAAATGAGCTTATGGTTCCCAATCATGAAAAGAAAGTAGATTATCATGTGTATTTGTGTTTGTCCTAATCAATGGATGAACTTTGATTCTAAAAAATGATGGGAAGAAAAGCTTTTCTTATAAAACCAAAGCATCAATGTCATTTATCCCAGTGAGGAGAATGAGTTTATGGTTCCCAATCATGAAAGGTAAATAGGTTATCATAAGAATTCATATTTGTCCCATTGTCAGATGAACTTTACTTCCAAGGAAAATAATGAAAAGAACAACTTTTTAAATAAGCAAAGCATCAATATCATTTATCCCAATAAGGAGAATGAGTTTATCCTAATGAAGAGAATGAGTTTATTATGTGAATTAGTGTTTTCTTTAATTGATAGATGAATTTTGATTCTAAAAATGGTGGGAAGAAAAGCATTTTAAATTAAACCAAAGCATTAATGTCACTTATCCTAATAAGGAGAATAAGTTTATTGTGCCTAATCATGGGAAGAAAGGAGATTACCATATGAATCTATGTTTGTCCTAATTGACAAATGAACTTTACTTCTATAAAATGGTGGAAAGAGAAGCTTTTCTTATGGAACCAAAGTATCAATGTCATTTATCTCAATAAGTAGAACGAGTTTATGGTGCCTAATTATGAAAAGAAAAAAGATTATTATGTGAATCCATTTTGTCCTAATTGGCGAATTAACTTTAACTGTAAAAAATGGTGGGAAGAAAAGCTTTTCTTATGAAATCAAAGCATCAATCTCATGTATCTTAATAAAGGGGAATGAGTTTATGTTTGCATTTATCATGTGGAGATGGACCTTTCTAAGTCTTAGAAAAGATTAATAACAATGCTTACAAATTAGATCTGCCAAGTAAGTATCAAGCGAGTTCCACGTTTAATTTTTTTTATCTTTCTCCTTTTGATGTAGGTGTGTTTCAAGGATGGATCATTTTAAGGAATGAAGGAATGATGTGATCTAGCCAATGCAAGACAATGTAGATGACGTTCCAAAGGATTTCCAAGTGTGAGTGGACCTCTTGCACGAGCTCAAGCTAAACAACTTTAAAAAGATATGCAAGGACTAATGAAGAAGCTATTCACACAAGAAACTAAAGATAAAGATGCAGTGGACTTGGAATTCAAGGAAAAGGTGGGCTTCAATCAACAATGCTTAGATAACTTGCTTCAGGCTATAAGCAAGGTATTTAATGTTAGGCCAAATGTTTATAGTTAGGCTTATCTTTTGTTTACTTATAGGCCAGACCCTTTTTAATAAATGGCATATGCCTATCATATGTTATTTTAATTGTTTTAAGTATCTATATCAAAGGCTTATGCTTTGGGACACTAGTTATTAGGCTTGGGGCTTTGTTTTGACATTTTAATTCGCCACTTAAAGGCTTTTCCAAGTTTTAGTAGTTAAGATGCCTTAGGGCTTTATCTTTCGGCTATAAATAGTTTGCTGCAATTGCAAGACTAGTTTTTTAGTTTTCCTTTGGATAATTAAAACAAGGAGTCTTCTTGGTGAGGTAAATTTCTTTGAGTTCTTCTTTTGACTCTATCAGAATTTATCAAGGTTAATTTAATCTTATGGCATTCAACTTTTGATATTCTTGGTCTGTAATTAATTCTAAAGCATGGGGTAAAGTCTCTAATTCCTTTGGTATTTTTGATTTGTATTTTGTATTTAAATTATTGAGTCAAGAATCCTAATTTAGTTTCTTATTATTTTTTGGGTTTCTGGTCTTTGATCCAAAGTGTTATTCAAGGGTTTTAGGACATCATTCCTGGGGTTTCTACATCATTTGGCATTAAAGCTTTGGTTTAGATCAAGTGATCTATCACTTATTTCTTTTATCAAGTTGTTCTTGTCTTGATTAGCCTCTTAATTATTGTTGATTATTAATTTATGATTTTAAAAAAAAGAAACAAGGTAAAAAAAAGGTGGCCAAAAAAAGGTTGGATGCACTAGCAAAGAGGCAATTTGTGTTTTGAAAATTTTGGAGAGTTTAATATGATTTTGCCCCCTTAGGTTAACTACATTTTTGTTCTTTTCTTTTCCAATATCTTGGTAGTATCCCCTTTCTTTCCTTCTAATCAATTCTCTGATTTTGTTACCTTTGCTGTATTTTTTATAGTTTCTTTTTTTTCTCTAAAATTAATTGATATATTAGTTTGACCAAATTTTGTGCTTTCCTTTTCTAATATCTTGGTAATTTCCTGTTTAATTGATTGATTGACCTTTTCCTAAATTTTTAGTGTTTACATTTTCAATCTTTCATACACCCAATCACCATAATTTATAAAACATTCATTATTTCATTTTCTATTTTATTTCTTTCCGTTGGGTTTTTAGGTCATATACATAAATTGAGTCAGCCTAGCTTTTGCTATTTACTTCAATTCTGCTAGCCAATTTTTTGTTTTCACGTGTCTTTCTTCCTTTTGTTGACCTTTCTTTATTTCCAATTTATTCATTTGCAAATTTAAGAGTTGTCATTAGTTTGAATTGCTTTAAATTGGACTTACTTTTGATTGCTTCATTATGAGTATTGTAAAAGAACCAAAAAAAATTCCAAAATGGTAAAAGGCATGAGAGAGTGAGATCATTAGAGTAAGACAAAACCAAAATTGAGTGAAAACACGAGTGCAATAACTAAATTAAGGATAAACATGTGAGGGAGTGATTCTTGTGAGGTCTAAACCAATTTTTGTTATTACAAGTATGAATTTGGCAGGAAAAAGCATGAAAGCATCTAACAGGATGGTAGTAGTAGTGAAAAGCAAGAAACACAGCCAGAACTTGCTTTCAATCTTCAGGCCATGCAACAACAGTTTAGAAGAATACAACTTGTCTTTGGAAATCATCAAGATAGGATGGATAGACATGAAGCTACAATTACAAGAATAAGAAGAGAGCAACCAAAAAAAGGGAAGAGGAATAAGCCAAATATCCAACTTTTGGGAGAAGATAAGCTAGTCGATGAAGAGGAGGATGAAAGTGAGGTAAAGTACATGAATGTTGGAAGATTTGCACAAAGAGGAGCTAGGCAAGACTACTAGACTAGAAATGAGTATAGGAATCATGATGATATAGACTGAAATATTGGTAGCATTAAAATGAAGATTTCTCCATTTTAGGGTAGAAATGATCCTGACTTGTATCTAGAGTTAGAATGAAAAATTCAGCTTGTGTTTGAATGCCATCATTATTTAAAAGAAAAAAAGGTGAAACTTGTTGTGGTTAAATTCATAGATTATGTGATTGTTTGGAGGGATCAAGTTATTCTTAGTCGTAGTAGAAATTTTGAGAAACTTATTGAAACTTGGGTTAAGATGAAAGTTGTAATAAAGAGTGTTTTGTGCCAAGCCATTATTATTGAGATTTGCATCAGTAGCTTCAAAGCCTTATTCAAGGTTCTAAAAGTGTAGAGGACTACCACAAGGAGATGGAAATCACCATGATTAGAGCTAATGTGAAAAAAGATCGAGATGAAACCATGGCACGTTTCTTTAATGGCTTGAATCGGGAGATACCCAAAGTGATTGAGTTGTACCATTATGTAGAGCTTGAAGAGATGGTGCATATGGCTATGAATGTGGAGAGGCAACTTAAGTTCAAAAAGGTGCACAAGTCTACTTTATTAAATTCAAGTTCTAATTCTTCTTAGACAATGAATTAGAGTAAAACTGAAGAGGAGAAAGTTGTTGCCAAGCTTAAAGAAGACAAGGATAAAAATAAAGGCAAGGCCGTCAGTGATAAAAAAGGCACCAACTCTTCCCAGTCTAATAGATATCGTGATAGTAAGTGGTCCATGGAGTTTTAGATGTTTGGGAATAGGCAATATCGCTTCTTAATGTCCTAACAAGAGAGTTATGATCATGAAAGCCGATGATATAATTATAGCTGATGATAAAAGTATGAAGTATTCTTTTTCTTCACATGGAGTATGTGGTCCATGGAGAAGCATTAGTAGTTAGGAACATTTTTGAATCTTCAAATAAAGGAGAATGGAGATGAGGAGTAACATAAGAACATCTTCCATACTTGTTGTCACGTCAATAATAAGGTGTTTACTTTGATCATTGATGGCCGTAGTTGTACCAATGTAGCTAGAACTACCTTAGTGGAAAAGTTAGGATTGCAATGCATGAGACATCTTAGCCATATAAGCTACAATGGTTGAATGAATGTGGGGAGGTTAAGGTGAATAAATAGGTGATTGTTTCCTTTTTAATTAAGAAATATTCTGATGAGGTGCTATGTAATGTTGTACCTATACGTGCAAGTCATATATTGTTGGGAAGGCCATGGCAATATGACAGACGTGTTATCCATGATGGTTTCAAGAACAGGTACTCTTTCAAAAGGATGGTTGATGTGTAACACTTGTTCTAATGACACCCAAAGAGGTGTATGAATATCAAAATAAACAGAAAAAAAACCAAAGTGAGATCATGTAATGAAAAAGAAGAGAGTGTGAGTGGTGAGAAAAATAAAAAAAATGAGAGGAAAAAAGAAATAAAGTTTTAGATGAGCAAGATAAGAACCTAACTACAAGCGTGAAAAATAAAAACTTGTATGCAAAAGAGAGGGAATGCAAGAGTGCTTTCTATGCTCAAAAGCCATTGATTGTATCTATGTACAGATAGGCTTATTTAAACACTAATGATCTTAACCGCTCTTTGCCTAGTGCCGCTATTTCTTTGTTTAGGAATATGATGTCTTCCCAGAAGAAGTTCCAAAGGGATTCCCACCAATTAAGGAATTAAACATCAAATTGATTTTACCCCTGGTGTAGCAATTCCTAATCATTCAGCATATAGGACCAATCCTGAGGAGACAAAAGAACTCCAAAAGGAAGTTAAAGAGCTATTCGTAAAAGGGCACGTGAGGGAAAGCATGAGTCCGTGTGCTATGCCTATGTTATTGGTTCCAAAGAAAGATGGAACTTTGATGATGTGTGGGATTGTAAGGCTATCATTAAAATCACTGTAAAATATCATCACCCTATTCCTCGATTAGATGATACGCTAGATGAGTTGTATGGTTTTTGCATATTTTCCAAAAATGATTTGAAAAGTGGATACTATTAGATTAGAATGAAATCTGATGATGAGTGGAAAACTACCTTTAAGACTAAACATGGGTTATATGAGTGGTTAGTTATGCCATTTAGTCTTACTAATGCACCTAGTACATTCATGAGATTGATGAATCATATTTTGCGAGCATTCATTGGCAAGTTCATTGTGGTATATTTTGATGACATTTTAGTGTATAGCAAGAGTTTAGATGAACATATGAATCATTTGAAATGTGTGCTTCATGTTCTTAAGAAGGAAAAATTGTACGCTAATATGAAAAAGTGCTCTTTTTGCATGGAAAAAGTTATTTTTCTCGAATTTATTATGAGTACAAAAGGCATTGAAGTTGATCCAAAAAAGATGAAGGCAATTAAAGAATGGCCGACACCCAAATCTGTGACTGAAGTAAGGAGTTTCCATGGGTTGGCCAGCTTCTATCGATGTTTTGTGAGGGACTTTAGCACCATTGCTTCACCTTTAATAGTATTGATTAAAAAGCATGTGATCTTTAAATGGGGAGAGGAATAAGAAAGAGCCTTTACTTTGTTGAAAGATAAATTATGTTCTACTCCTTTATTACAATTGCCTAATTTCAATAAAACTTTTAAGATTGAATGCAATGCTTTAGGAATAGGTATTGCTGCTATCATGATGAAAGAAAAATGTCCCATAGCATTTTCAGTAAGAAACTCAGTGAAGCCACTTTGAATTACTCAACATATGAGAAAGAGTTGTATGCATTGGTGAGGGCTCTAGAGACGTGGCAGCATTACTTTTGGCCTAAAAAATTTGTTATTCATTTTGATCATGAATCCTTGAAGCACTTAAAGGGTCAAGGTAAATGAATCATCTCCATGCAAAGCTAGTAGAGTTTAATGAGACATTTCCTTACATCATTCAGTACAAACAAGGGAAGGACAATGTTGCAGCTAATGCTTTGTCACACAGGTATGCCTTAATATCTACACTTAGTTTGAAGTTATTAGGATTTGAGTATATCAAAGAATTGCATGTAAAAGATCATGATTTTGTAAATGTGCATGAGACATATCAAAATTCTATTTTTAGTAATTTTTATAGGCATGATGGTTTTTTGTTTAAGGAAAATAAACTTTGTGTGCCTTCTTGTTCTTTAAGAGAATTACTTGTGTGTAAGTCTCACAGTGGTGGATTGATGGGGCATTTTGGGGTTCATCAGGCATTGGCGATATTGCAAGAACATAAATGCGTAGGGACTTTGAGAGGGTGTGTTCTCGTTGTATTTCATGTCGATAAGCCAAGTCTAGGACATTACCTCATGGTTTATACACCCCACTTCCTGCTCTTAATGAAACATGGATAGATTTATCTATGGACTTTATTTAGGGTTGCCTAGAACAAAGAGAGGAATGGATTCAATATTTATGGTTGTTGATAGGTTTTCTAAGATGGTTCATTTCATTCCTTGCCATAAAACTAATGATGCCACAATCATAGTTGATTTGTTCCTTCGAGACATTGTTCGTTTGCATAGGATTCCTGGACTATTATGGGTGACAGGGATGTTAAATTCCTTAGTCATTTTTGGAGAATGTTGTAGGGAAAATTAGGAACTAGTTATCATTTTCCACCACTTGTCATCCCCAAATTGATGGGCAAACTAAAGTAGTAAATTGAACTGTAGGAACTTTGCTATGATCTATTGTTCAAAGGAATTTGAAAATTTAGGAAGATTGTATTCCTCTTATTGAGTTTGCGTATAATTGTTTTATGCATTCTTCAACTGGTTATTCTTATTTGGAGATTGTTTATGGTTTTAACCTTTAACTCCATTGGATTTGATGTCTTTATCGGTGAATGACAAAGCTAGCTTAGACAAAATGAGAAAGGCTAATTTGGTGAAATAGATCCATGGAAAAGCATGACAACACATTAAGAAGAAGAATGAAAGGAGTGCTGCCCAAGCTGATAAAGGATGCTGACTTGTCACCTTTGAACCCGAAGATTGGGTATGGATTCACACAAGGAAAGAAAGGTTTCTAACAAAAAGGTAAACCAAGCTACAACCATGTGGAGATGGACCCTTTCAAGTCTTGGAAAAGATTAATGACAATGCTTACAAGTTAGATATGGTATGTAAGTATCAAGTGAGTTCCACGTTTAATTTTTTTGATCTTTCTTTTTTTAACATAGGTGCTAATTTGAGGATGAATCCTTTTAAGGAATGAAGGAATGATGTGATCCAGCCACTGTAAGACAATGTAGATGATGCTTCAAAGGATTTCCAAGTGTTGAGTGAACCTTTTACACAAGCTCAGGCTAAACAACTACAATAAGATGTGCAAGGACTAATCAAGAAGCTATTCATACAATAAGCTAAAGATGGAGATAGAGATGGAGTGGACTTGGAATTCAAGGAGGAAGTGGGCTTCAATCAACCATGCTTAGTTAACTTACTTTAGGTTTGTGAGGAAGTTATTTAGTGATTGGGCCAAATGTTTATATATAGGCTTATCTTTTGTTTACTTATAGGCTAGACCCTTTTTAATAAGTGGCACATGCCTGTCACATGTTATTTTAATTGTTTAGGGCACTAGTTATTGGGCTTAGGGCTTTGTTTTGACATTTTAATTGGCCATCTAAAGGTCTATCCGAGTTTCATTACTTAGGATGCCTTAGGGTTTTGTCTTTGGGCTATAAATAGTTTGTTGCAATTGTAAGACTGGGTTTTTTAGTTATTCTTTAGATAATTAATATAAGTAGTCTTCTTGGTGAGGCAAATTTCTTTAAGTTCTTCTTTGGACTCCATTAGAACTTATCAACGTTAGTTTAATCTTCTGGAGTTCAACTTTTGATATTCTTGGTTTCCAATTAATACTAAAGCATTGGGTCAAGTTTCCAATTCTTTTGGTATTCTTGGTTTGTGTTTTGTATGTAAATTGTCAGGTCAAGAATCCTATTCTAGTTTCTTATTGTTTCTGGGTTTCTAGTCTTTGATCCAAAGTGTTATTCGAGGGTTTTAGGACATTATTCTTAGGGTTTCCATATCACATAAACTCATTCTCTTCATTTGGATAAATGACATAGATGCTTTGGTTTCATAAGAAAGGCTTTTCTTCCCACCTTTTTTTTAAATCAAAGTTCATCTATCAACTAGGACAAAGATGGATTCACATGATAATCACCTTACATTTCATGATTGGGCACCATAAACTCGATTTACTCATTGGGATAGATGATATTCATGCTTTGGTTTCATAAGAAAAGCATCTCTTTCCACCATTTTTTAGAGTTAAAATTCATTTGTCAATTGGGACAAACACAGATTCACATAATAATCTCCTTTCTTTTCATGATTGGAAACTAGAAAGTCATTCTCCTCATTGGGATAAATGACATTAGCATTTTGGCTTCATAAGAAATGCTTTTCTTCAAGCCATTTTTTAGAATAAAGGTTCATTTGTCAATTAGAATAAAGACGAATTCACCATAATAATCTCTTTTCTTTTCATGACTGGGTGCAATAAACTCATTCTACTTAGTGGGAAAAATGACATTGATGCTTTGGTTCCATAAGAAAAGCTTCTTTTTCCACCATTTTTTAGAGTTAAAGTTCATTTGTTAATTAGGATAAACTCGATTCACATAATAATCTCCTTTTTTTCCATGATCGGGCACTGTAAACTCATTCTCGTCATTGGAATAGATGACATTGATGTTTTCGTTTAATAAGAAAAACTTCTATTCCCACCATTTTTTAGAATTAATGTTCATTTTTCAATTTGGATAAACATGGATTCACTTTTATTAGGATAAATAATATTGATGCTTTGGTTCCATTTAAAAAGCTTTTCTTTCCACCATTTTTTAGAATCAAAGTTCATCTGTTAATTAGGATAAACAAGGTTTCAGGAAAAATCTCCTTTCTTTTCATGATTGGGAACCATAAACTCATTCTCCTTATTTGGATAAATGACATTGGTACTATGGTTTCATAAGAAAAGCTTTTCTTCCCAGTATTTTTTACAATCGAAGTTCGTCTGTCAATTAGGACAAAGATTGATTCACATAATAATCTCCTTCTTTTTCATGATTGGGTGCCATAAACCCGTTCTGCTCATTGGGGTAAATGATATTGATGCTTTGGCTTCATAAGAAAAGCTTCATTTTCCACCATTTTTTAGAATTAAAGTTCATTTGTCAATTGGGACAAACATAGATTCACATAATAGTCTCCTTTCTTTTCATGATATGGACCATAAACTCATTTCCTCATTGGGATAAATGACATTAATGCTTTGGTTTCATTTAAAAGGTTTTTCTTCCCTCCATTTTTTAGAATCAAAGTTCGTCTATCAATTAGGACAAAGATGAATTCACATAATAATCTCCTTTCATTTCATGCTTGGGCACCATAGACTCATTCTACTCCTTGGGATAAATGACATTCATGCTTTGGTTTCATAAGAAAAGCTTCTCTTTCCACCATTTTTTAAAGTTCAAGTTCATTTGTCAACTAGGACAAACACGGATTCACATAATAATCTCTTTTCTTTTCATGATTGGGCACCATAAACTCATTCTCCTCATTGGAATAGATGACATTAATGCTTTCATTTAATAAGAAAAACTATTATTTCGACCATTTTTTAGGATTAACGTTCGTTTGTCAATTTGGATAAACATAGATTCACATAATAATCTCCTTTCTTTTCCTGATTGGGCACCATAAACATATTCTCCTCATTGGGATAAATGACATTCATGTTTTGGTTTCATTTAGAAAGCCTTTCTTCCCACCATTCTTTAGAATCAAAGTTTGTATGTCAATTAGGATAAATAAGGATTCGGGTAAAAATCTCCTTTCTTTTCATGATTGGGAACCATAAACTCATTCTCCTTATTTGGATAAACGACATTGGTGCTCTGGTTTCATAAGAAAAGCTTTTCTTCCTATCATTTTTTACAATCAAAGTTCATCTGTCGATTAGGACAAAGATGGATTCACATAATAATCTCTTTTTTTTTTATGATTGGGTGTTATAAACTCGTTCTACATATTGAGGTAAATGACATTGATGCTTTAGCTAAAAGCTTCTCCTTCCACCATTTTTTTAGAATTAAAGCTTATTTATGAATTAGGACAAACATAGATTCACATAATAATCTCATTTCTTTTCATGATTTGGACCATAAACTCATTCTCCTTATTGGGATAAATGGCATTGATGCTTTTGCTTCATTTAAAGGTTTTTCTTCCCACCATTTTTTAGAATCAAAATACATATGTCAACTAGGGTAAAGATGGATTCATATAATAATCTGCTTTTATTTCATGATTGGGCACCATAAACTCATTCTACTCATTGGGATAAATGACATTCAAGCTGTGGTTTCATAAGAAAAGATTCTCTTTCCACCATTTTTTAGATTTAAAGTTAGTTTGTCAGTTGGAACAAACACAGATTCATATAATAATATCCTTTCTTTTCAAGATTGAGCACCATAAACTCATTCTCCTTATTGGGATAAATGACATTAATGATTTAGTTTTATAAGAAAAGCTTTTTTTCCCATTATTTTTTATAATTAAACTTCATCTATCAATTAGGACAAACATAGATTCACATAATAATCTCCTTTCTTTTAATGATTTGGCACCATAAACTCATTCTCTTTATGAGGATAAATGACATTGATGCTTTTGTTTTATTTAAAAAGCTTTTCTTCCCACCATTTAATAGAATCAAGTTTGTTTATCAATAAGGACAAAAATAGATTCACATAGTAATCTCCTTTCTTTTTATGATTAGAAACTAGAAACTCATTTTCATCATTGGGATAAATGACATTGATGCTTTAGTTTCAAAATAAAAGCTTCTCTTTCTCTCATTTTTTAGAGTTAAAGTTCATTTGTCAATTGGGACAAGCACAGATTCACATAATAATCTTTTTTTCTTTTCAGATTAGGCACCATAAACTCATTCTTCTCATTGGGGTAAATGATATTGATGCTTTAGTTTCATTTAAAAAGCTTTTCTTCCCACTATTTTTCAAAATCAAAGTTCGTTTGTCAATTAGAGCAAAGACAGATTCACATAATAATCTCCTTTTGTTTCATGATTGGCTGTAATAACTCGTTCTACTTATTGGGATAAATGATATTAATGCTTTGGTTTCATAAGAAAAGCTTTTCTTTCCACCATTTTTAAAGTTCCTTTGTCAATTGGGACAAACATGAATTCACATAATAGTCTCATTTCTTTTCATGATTGGGCATCGTAAACTTATTCTCTTTATTAGAATAGATGACATTGATGCATTGTTTTCATTTAAAAAGGTTTTTTTCCCACTATTTTTTAGAATCAAAGTTCATTTGTCAAATAGGACAAGGATGAATTCACATAATAATCTCCTTTCTTTCCATGGTTGGGTGCCATAAACCCATTCTACTCATTAAATAAATTACATTGACACTTTGGTTTCATAAGAAATTCTTCTCTTTGCACCATTTTTTAGAATTAAAGCTTGTTTGTCAACTGGGATAAACACCGATTCACATAATAATCTCCTTTTTCTTAAAGATTGGTGCAGACACCTTTTTTGTCCAGGCTAATGATTGGTGTAGACATTATCGCCTAGTGAAAAAGTATTTTGAGGAGGTCAAGGAGGCCTAGGGATCATATCAGAGGTAAATACAAAGATATGGCATCAAATTACGTAGTTTAAGGTGTCCAGGGACAAAATATATGAGAAAATTCATACTTTTACTCGAATGTATTGATACATGGTTCTCGTGTATCGATACAATGCTCAAACGATACAACATGTAGATGTATCGATACATAAGCCTCTGTATCGATGTAGGACCTTATGTATCGATACTAGGCCATACCAAGACCGAAACATGCATTCTGTAAATAAATGTATCAATACATATCAACACCTATCGATACAGTGGTTCATAGCATCGATACACTTAAGGTTTTTGGATCAAATGTATCAATACATTCTGCAATGTATTGATACATACAGGCCATTTTCACGGTCCGAGCATTTTCACTTATCCACCATTGATCCAAAACTCGATTTTAACTCATTTCTTTGCATCAGGAAAGATTAAAACACATATCAAATTACGA
>JBBYHK010030898.1:0-52303 GCA_038382065.1 Adansonia grandidieri | reverse complement strand
TATCTAGGAGTGAACTTTATTTCAAGGGAAAATGATGAAAAGAGTTGTTTTTCTTGTGAAACTAAAGCATCAATATCGTGCATCCTATTGAGAAGAATGTGTTTTTGTATCCCAATCACAAGAAGTTTGAGGTCTATTACAAGAATCCATGTTTGTCAGATCTAGGGGATAAACTTTGATTCTAAACAAACTAATGAAAAGAAAAGCTTTTCTTGTGAAATCAAAGTTTCAATATCATGCATCCTTTTGAGAAAAATGTGTTTTTGTAGCCCAATGATAGAATGTTTGGAGATCATTATAAGAACACATGTTTATCCCATTTGAGATATGAACTTTGATTTTTTGTAAAATCTTGGAAAGAAAGCCTTTTCTTATAATACCAAAGCATCAGTATCATGCATCTTAATGAGGTGAATGTGTTTTGGTAGTCTAATCATAAGAATAATGGAGATTGTTATTAGAATTCATGTTCGTTATATCTAAGGAACGGACTTTGATTCTAAGAAAACTGATGGAAAGAAAAGCTTTTCTGGTGAAACCAAATCATCAATATCATGTATCCTTTTGCGAAGAATCTGTTTTTGTAGCCCAATGACAAAATGTTTTGAGATTATTATAGGAATCCATATTCATCTCATCTGAGAAATGAACTTTGATTCTAAGTAAAATGATGGAAGGAAAAGCTTTTCTTGTTAAGCCAAAGCATCAATATTGTGTATCCTAATAAGGTGAATGTGTTTTTGTAGACTAATCACAAAAAGAATGGAGATTGTTACAAAAATCGATTTACGTCTTATCTAAGAAGTGAACTTTATTTTTAAAGAAAATGACGAAAAGAGTTACTTTTCTTGTGAAACCAAATAATCAATATCATGCATTCTATTCAGAAGAATGTGTTTTTATAGCCCAATCACAAAAAGTTTGGAGGGTATTACGAGAATACATGTTTGTCATATCTAAGGGATAAACTTTGATTCTAAGGAAACTGATGGAAAGAAAAGCTTTTCTTGTGAAACCAAAGCATCAATATCATGCATCCTTTTGAGAAGAATTTGTTTTTGTAGCCCAATAACAA
The DNA here is from genome assembly GCA_038382065.1 of Adansonia grandidieri. Taxonomy (NCBI): domain Eukaryota; kingdom Viridiplantae; phylum Streptophyta; class Magnoliopsida; order Malvales; family Malvaceae; genus Adansonia; species Adansonia grandidieri. Next base: position 51,228 of record JBBYHK010030898.1, on the reverse strand, counting down.
AATGTTTGGAGATTATTATAAGAATCCATGTTCGTCTCATCTGAGAAATGAACTTTGATTTCTAAGTAAAATGATGAAAGGAAAAGCTTTTTTGGTTAAACCAAAGCGTCAATATCATGTATCCTAATGAGGTAAATGCCTTTTTGTAGTCCAATGACAAAAAGAATGGAGTTTGTTACGAGCATCCTTGTTCATCTTATCTAAAGAGTGAACTTCATTTTTAAGTAAAATGATGGAAGTAGATGCTTTTCTTGTGAAACCAAAGGATCAATATCGTGCATCCTATTGCGAAGAATGTATTTTTATGGCTCAATCTCAAGAAGTTTGAAGAGTATTACAAGAATTTATGTTTGTAATATCAAAGAGATGAAATTTGATTATGAGGAAACTAATGGAAAGAAAAGCTTTTCTTGTGAAACCAAAGCATCATTATCATGCATCCTTTGAGAAGAATCTGCTTTTGTAGCCGAATGGCAAAATGTTATGAGAACCCATGTTCATGTCATCTACGATATTAGCTTTGATTCTAAGTAAAATAATGGAAAGAAAGACTTTTCTTATTAAACTGAAGCATCATTATCATGTATCTTAATGAGGTGAATGCATTTTTGCAGTCTAATCACAAAAATAATGGAGATTGTTACAAGAATCCATGTTTGTCTTATCTAAGCAGTGAACTTTATTTCTAAAGAAAATGATGGAAAGAGATGCTTTTCTTATGGAACCAAAGAATCACTACCATGAATCCTATTAAGAAGAATGTGCTTTTGTTGTCACAGAAAGTTTAAAGAGTGCTATTGGAATCCATGTTTGTCATATCTTATGGATGAACTTTGATTCTGACAAAACTGATGGAAAGAAAAGCTTTTCTTCTGAAACCAAAGCATCAATATCATGAGTTTTTTTAGAAGAATGTGTTTTTGTAAACTAATGACATAATGTTACAACATCCATGTTTATCATATTTAAGGGATGAACATTGGTTCAATGAAAAATAATGGAAATGAAGGCTTTTCTAGTGAAACAAAAGCATCACTATCATGCATCCTTTTATGAGGAACATGTTTTTATAGCCTAATGACAAAATGTTTAGAGATTATTATAGGAATCCATATTCGTTTCATCTGAGATATAAACTTTGATTCTAAGTAAAATGTTGGAAGGAAAGGCTTTTCTTGTTAAAACAAAGCATTAATATGTTGCAACCTAATAAGGTGAACATGTTTTTATAGTCCAATTACAAAAAGAATGGAGATTGCAGACCATCCAAATGAGAATCCAAGTTTGTCATATCTAAAGGATGAACTTTGATTCTAAGTAAAATGATGAAAATAAAAGCTTTTCTTGTTAAACTAAAGCGTCAATATCATGTATCCTAATGAGGTGAATGTGTTTTTGTAGTCCAATCACAAAAGGAATGGAGATTCTTACAAGAATGCATGTTTGTCTTATCTAAGGAGTGAACTTTATTTCAAAGGAAAATGATGGAAATAGTTGCTTTTCTTGCGAAACCAAAGCATCAATATCAAGCATCCTAATGAAAATAATGTGTTTTTGTAGCCCAATCACAAGAAGTTTGGATAGTATTACGGGAATCCATGTTTGTCATATCTAGAGGATGAACTTTGATTCTAAGGAAACTGATGAAAAAAAAAACTTGTGAAATCAAAGCATTAATATCATGCATCCTTTCGCAAAGAATGTGTTTTTGCAGCCCAATGACAAAATGTTTGGAGATTATTATGAGAATCCATATTTGTGTCATTTAAGAAATGAACTTTGATTCTAAGTAAAATTATCAAAGGAAAGGCTTTTCTAGTTAAACCAAAGCATCAATATCATGAATCATATTGAGGTGAATGTGTTTTTTTAGTCCAATCACAAAAAGAATAGTGATTGTTAAGAGAATCCATTTATGTCTTATCTAAGGAGTGAACTTTACTTCTAAGGAAAATGATGGAAAGAAAAGCTTTTCTTGTGAAATCAAAGCATAAATATCATGCATCCTTTTGAGAAGAATATGTTTTTGTAGCCCAATAACAAAACGTTTTGAGACTATTATGAGAACCCATGTTTGTCTCATCTCAGATATGAACTTTGGTTCTAAGTAAAATAATGGAAAGAAAGGCTTTTCTTGTAAATCCAAAGCATTAATATAATGCATCCTAATGAGGTGAATGTGCTTTTTTAGTCCAATCACAAAAAGAATGGAGATTGTTATGAGAATTCATGCTTGTCATATATAAGTGATAAACTTTGATTCTAAGAAAAATGATGGAAAGAAAAGCTTTTTTGTTGAAACCAAAGCATCAATATCGCATCCTTTTATGAAGAATGTGTTTTATAGGCCAATGAGAAAATGTTTGGGGATTATTATGAGAATCCATATTCGTCTCATTAGAGATATGAACTTTGATTCTAAGTAGGAAGGACATGCTTTTCTTGTTAAACCAAAGCATTAATATCTTGCATTCTAATGAGGTGAATGTGCTTTTGTAGTCCAATCACAAAAGGAATGGAGATTGTAGACCCTTCTAATGAGAATCCATGTTTATCGTATATAAGGGATGAACTTTGATTTTAAGGAAAATGATGGAAACAAAAGGTTTTTTGGTGAAACCAAAACATCAATATCATGCATCCTTTTGAGAAGAATGTGTTTTTGTAGCCTAATACCAAAATGTTTGAAGATTATTGTAAGAACATATGTTTGTCTCATCTAAGATATGTACTTTGATTCTAAGTAAAATGACGAAAGAAAATTCTTTTCTTGTCAAACCAAAGCGTCAGTGTCATGTATCCTAATGAGGTGAATGTGTTTTGGTAGCCCAATCACAAAAAGAATGGAGATTGTTTCGAGAATTCATGCCTGTTATATCTGAGGGATAAACTTTGATTTTAAGGAAACTAATGGACAGAAAAGCTTTTCTTGTGAAATCAAAGCATCAATATCATGCATCCTTTTAAGAAAAAATTGTTGTTGTAGCCCAATGACAAAATGTTTAGAGATTATTATAAGAACCCATGTTCATCTCATCTAAGATATGAACTTTGATTCTAAGTAAAATGATGGAAAGAAAGTCTTTTCTTGTAAAACTAAAGCATTATTATCATGCATCCTAATGAGGTGAATGTATTTTACTAGTCTAACCACAAAAAAAAATGGAGATTGTTAGAGAATTCATGCCTGTCATATATAAGTGATGAACTTTGATTCCAAGAAAAATGATGGAAAGAAAAGCTTTTCTATTAAAACCAAAGCATCAATATCATGCATCCTTTTATGAAGAATTTGTTTTTGTAGCCCAATGACAAAATGCTTGGAGATTATTATGAGAATCTGTATTCATCTTATCTGAGAAATGAACTTTGATTCTAAGTAAAATGATGGAAGGAAAAGCTTTTCTTGTAAACCAAAGCATCAATATCATGTATTCTAATGAGGTGAATGTGTTTTTGTAGTCTAATCACAAAAAGAATGGAGATTGTTACGAGAATCTGTTTACATCTTATCTAAGGGGTGAACTTTATTTCTAAGGAAAATGATGGAAATAGTTACTTTTCTTGTAAAACTATAGCGTCAATATCATGCATCCTATTGAGAAGAATGTCTTTTTTTAGCCTAATGATAAGAAGTTTGGAGAGTACTATGAGAATCCATGTTTGTCATATCTAAGGGATGAGCCTTGATTTTGAGGAAACTAATGGAAAGAGAAGCTTTTCTTGTGAAATTAAAGCATCAATATCATGCATCTTTTTGAGAAGAATGTGTTTTCGTAGCCAAATGACAAAATGTTTTGAGATTTTTATGAGAACCCATGTTCATCTCATCTAAGATATGAACTTTGGTTCTAAGTAAAATGATGGAATGAAAGGCTTTCTTGTAAAACTAAAGCATCACTATCATGCATCTTAATAAGGTGAATGTGTTTTTATAGTCCAATCACAAAAGGAATGGAGATTGTTATGAGAATACATGTTTGTCTTATCGAAGGAAGGAACCTTATTTCTATGGAAAATAATGGAAAGAGATGCTTTACCTGTGAAACCAATGCATCAATATCATGCATCCTATTGAAAAGAATGTGTTTTGTAGTCTAATCATAAAAGGAATAGAGATTGTTATGAGAATCCATATCTGTCATATCAAAGGGATGAACTTTGGTTCCAAGGAAAATAATGGAAAGAAAAGCTTTTTTGGTGAAACCAAAGCATCAATGTCATGCATCCTTTTATGAAGAATGTGTTTTTGTACCCCAAAGACAAATTGTTTGGAGATCATTATGAGAATCCATATTCGTCTCATCTGAGAAATAAACTTTGATTCTAAGTAAAATAATGGAAGGAAAGGCTTTTCTTGTTAAGCAAGGCATTAATATCATGTATCCTAATGAGGTGAACGTGTTTTTGTAGTCCAATCACAAAAACAATAGAGATTGTGACAAGAACCCATGTTCGTCTTATCTAAGAGTGAACTTTATTTCTAAGGAAAATGATGGAAAGAGCTGTTTTTCTTTTGAAACCAAAGCACCAATATCAAGCATCCAATTGATAAGAATGTGTTTTTGTAGCCCAATCATGAGAAATTTAGAGAGTATTATGAGAATCCATGTTTGTCATATCATGGGGATGAACTTTCATTCTAAGGAAGCTAATGGAAAGAAAAGCTTTTCTTGTGAAACCCTAAACCCTAAACCAAAGAAAAGCTTTTCTTGTGAAACCAAAGAATCAATATCATGCATCCTTTTGAGAAAAATTTGTTTTTGTAGCCCAATGACAAAATGTTTGGAGATTATTATAAGAATCCATGTTCGTCTCATCTAAGAAATGAACTTTGATTCTACATAAAATGATGAAAACAAAAGCTTTTATGGTTAAACCAAAGTGTCAATATCATGTATCCTAATGAGGTGAATGTGTTTTCGCAGTCCAATCACAAAAAGAATGGAGATTGTTACAAGCATCCTTTGTTCATCTTTTCTATGGAGTGAACTTTATTTTTAAGTAAAATGAAAGAAATAAATTCTTTTCTTGTAAAACCAAAGGATCAATATCATGCATCCTATTGAGAAGAATGTGTTTTTGTAGCCCAGTCACAAGAAGTTTGGAGAGTATTACAAGAATTCATGTTTATCATATCTAAAGGATGAACTTTGATTATGAGAAAATTGATGGAAAGAAAAGATTTTCTTGTGAAACCAAAGCATCAATATCATGCATCCTTTCGAAAAGAATGTGTTTTTGTAGTATGATGACAAAATTTTTGGAGATTATTTTGAGAAACCATGTTTGTCTCATCTGAGATATGAACTTTGATTCTAAGTAAAATGATGGAGGAAAAGCTTTTCTGGTTAAACCAAAACATCATTATCATGTATCCTAATGAGGTAAAGATGTTTTTATCGTTCAATCACAAAAGGAATGGAGATTGTTACAACAATCCATGTTTGTCTTATCTAAAGAGTGAACTTTATCTCTAAGGAAAATGATGGAAAGAAAAGCTTTTCTAGTGAAACCAAAACATAAATATCATGCATCCTTTTGTGAATAATGTGTTTTTGTAGCCCAATGACAAATTATTTGGAGATTATTATGAGAATCCATATTCATCTCATCTAGCAAATGAACTTTGATTCTAAGTAAAATGATGGACGGACAGGCTTTTCTTGCTAAACCAAAGCATCATTATCATGTATCCTAATGAGGTGAATATGCTTTTATAGTCTAATCACAAAAAGAATGGAGATTGTTATGAGAATCCATATTTGTCATATCTAAGGAGTGAACTTTATTTCTATGGAAAATGATGGAAATAGATGCTTTTCTTGTGAAACCTAAACATCCTACCATGCATCCTACTGAGAGGATTGTGTTTTTGTAGCCTAATCACAAGAAGTTTCACGAGTATTATGAGAATCCATGTTTGCAATATCTAAGGGATGAGCTTTAATTTTGATGAAACTAATGGAAAGAAAAGCTTTTCTTATGAAACCAAAGCTTCGATATCAAGCATCCTTTCAATAAGAATGTGTTTTTGTAGCCCAATGACAAAATGTTTGGAGATTGTTACGAGAACCCATGTTCGTCTCATCTGAATATGAACTCTGATTCTAAGTAAAATGATGGAAAGGAAGGCTTTTCTTATAAAACCAAAGCATCAATATCATGCATCCTAATGAGGTGAATGTGTTTTTGTAGTCCAATCACAAAAAGAATGGAGATTATTACGAGAATCCATGTTTGTCTTATCTAAAGAGTTAACTTTATTTCTATGGAAAATAATGGAAAGAGTGCTTTTCTTGCGAAGCCAAAGCATCAATATCATGCATCCTATTGAGAAGAATGCGTTTTTATAGTCCAATCACAAAAAGAATAGAGATTGTTATGATAATTCATGTTTGTCATATCTAAGGGATGAGTTTTGGTTCTAAGGAAAATTATGGGAAGAAAAGCTTTTCTAGTGAAACCAAAGCACCAATATCATGCATTGTTTTGTGAAGAATGTGTTCTTGTAGTCCAATGACAAAATGTTTAGAGATATTATAAGAATACATATTCGTCTAATTTGAGACATGAACTTTGATTCTATGTAAAATGTTGGAAGGAAAGGTTTTCCTTATTAAACCAAAGCATTAACATCTTGCATCCTAATGAGGTACATATGTTTTTGTAGTCTAATCACAAAAAGAATGGAGATTGTTACGAGAATCCATGTTTGTCATATTTAATGGATGAACTTTATTTGTAAGGAAAATGATGGGAATAGTTGCTTTTCTTGTGAAACCAAAGCATCAATATCATGCATTCTGTTGAGAAGAATGTGTTTTTATAGTCCAATCAAGAAAAGAATGGAGATTATTATGAAAATCCATGTTTGTGATATCTAAGGGATAAACTTTCACTCTGATGGAACAGGTGGAAAGAAAAGCTTTTCTTGTGAATTCGAACTATCAATATCATGTGTCCTTTTGAGAAAAATGAGTTTTTGTAGCCTAATGACAAAATGTTTGAAAAAGGCCTTTCTTGTAAAACTAAAGCATCAATATCATGCATCCTAATAAGGTGAATGTATTTTTGCAGCCCAATCACAAAAAGAATGGAGATTGTTAGAAGAATCCATGTTTATCTCATCTAAGGAGTGAACTTTAGCTCTAAGGAAAATAATGGAAAGAAAAGCTTTTTTGGTGAAACCAAAGCATCAATATCATGCATCCTTTTATGAATAATTGTTTTTGTAGCCTAATGACAAATTGTTTGGAGTTATTATGGGAAATCCATATTCGTTTCATCTAGGAAATGAACTTTGGTTCTAAATAAAATGATGGAAGGAAAGGCTTTTCTTATTAAACCAAAGCATCAATATCATGCATCCTAATAAGTTCAATGTGCTTTTGTAGTCCAATCACAAAAAGAATGGAGATTGTTATGAGAATCCATGTTCATTTTATCTAAGGGATAAACTTTATTTCTAAGGAAAATGATGGAAAAAGTTGCTTTTCTTATGAAACCAAAGCATCAATATCATGCATCCTATCGAGAAGAATGTGTTTTTGTAGTCCAATGACAAAAAGTATGGAGATTGTTTTGAGAATCCATGTTTGTCATATTTAAGGGATGAACTTTGACTCTGAGGAAATTGATGGAATGAAAAACTTTTTCTTGGAAAATCGAACCATCAATATCATGCCTTCTTTTGAGAAGAATATGTTTTTGTAGCCTAATGACAAAATGTTTGGAGATATTATGAGAACCCATGTTCATGTCATCTAAGATAAAAACTTTGGTTGTAAGTAAAGTGATGGAAAGAAAGGCTTTTCTTATACAACCAAAGCATCAATATCATGCATCCTAATAAGGTGAATGTGTTTTTGTAGCCCAATCACAAAAAGAATAGAGATTGTTACGAGAATCCATATTTGTCATATCTAAGTGATGAACTTTATTTCTAAGGAAAATGATGGAAAAAGTTGCTTTTCTTGTGAAACCAAAGCATCAATATCATGTATCCTATTGAGAAGAATGTGTTTTTGTAGTCCGATTGCAAAAAGAGTGGAGATTATTACAAGAACCCTTGTTTGTCATATCTAAAGGATGAACTTTATTTCTAAGGAAAATGATGGAAATAGTTGCTTTTCTTATGAAACCAAAGCGTCATATCATGCATCCTATTGAGAAGAATGTGTTTTTGTAGTCCAAACACAAAAAAAATAGAGATTGTTATGAGAATCCATGTCTGTATATCTAAGGGATGAACTTTGACTCTGAGGAACTGATGGAAAGAAAAGCTTTTCTTGTGAAACTGAACCATTAGTATCATGCATCCTTTTGGGAAGAATGTGTTTTTGTAGCTTAATGACAAATTGTTTGGAGATTATTATGAGAACCCATGTTCGTCTCATCTGAGTTGTAAGTAAAATGATGGAAAGAAAGGCTTTTCTTGTAAAACCAAAGCATCAATATCATGCATCCTAATAAGGTGAACGTGCTATTGTAGCCCAATCGCAAAAAGAATAGCGATTGTTACGAGAGTCCATGTTCATCTTATCTAAGGAGTGAACTTTATTTCTAAGGAAAATGATGGAAAAAAAAGCTTTTTTGGTGAAACCAAAACATCAACATCATTCATCCTTTTATGAATAATGTGTTTTTGTAGCCTAATGAAAAATTGTTTGAAGATTATTATGACAATCCATATTCATCTCACTTGGCAAATGAACTTTGATTCTTAGTAAAATGATTGAAGAAAAGGCTTTTCTTGTTAAACCAAAGCACTAATGTCATGTATCCTAATGAGCTGAATATGTTTTTGTAGTCTAATCACAAAAAAAATGGAGATTGTTACGAGAGTCGATGTTCTTCTTATCTAAGGAGTGAACTTCATTTCGAAGTAAAATGAGACAAAAAGATGCTTTCCTTGTGAAACCAAAGGATCAATATCATGCATCCTATTGAGAAGAATGTGTTTTTGCAGCTTAATCATAAGTCATTTAGAGAGTATTGCAAGAACTCATGTTTGTCATATCTAAGGGATGAACTTTGATTTTGAGGAAACTAATGGAAATAAAAGCTTTTCTTATGAAACCAAAGCATCAGTATCATGCATCCTTTTGAGAAGAATATGTTTTTGTAGCTTGATGAGAAAATGTTTGGAGATTATTAGAACCCATGTTCATCACATCTGAGATATGAACTTTGATTCAAGGTAAAATGATGGAAAGAAAAGCTTTTCTTGTTAAACCAAAGCATCATTATCATGTATCCTAATGAGGCGAATATGTTTTTGCAGTCCAATCACAAAAAGAATGGAGATTGTTATGAGAATCCATGTTCGTCTTATCTACGGACTGAAATTTATTTCTAAGGAAAATGATGGAAAAAGATGCTTTTCTTATGAAACCAAAGCATCACCGTCATGCATCCTATTGAGAGGATTGTGTTTTTGTAGCCCAATCACAAGAAGTTTTGAGAGTATTATAAGAATCAATGTTTGTCATATTTAGGGGATGAACTTTGATTTTGACAAAATTGATGAAAAGAAAAGCTTTTCCCGTGAAACCAAAGCATCAATATCATGCATCCTTTTAAGAAGAATGTGTTTTTGTAGCCCAAAGACAAAATATTTGGAGATTATTATAAGAACCCATGTTCATCTTATTTGAGATATGAACATTCATTCTAAGTAAAATGATGGAAAGAAAGGCTTTTCGCATAAAACCAAAGCATCAATGTCATTCATCCAATCACAAACAGAATGGAGATTGTTACAAGAATCCATGTTCATCCTATCTAAGGAGTGAACTTTATTTCTAAGAAAAATGATGGAAATGGTACTTTTCTTGTGAAGCCAAAGTATCAATATCATGCATCCTATTGACAAGAATGTGTTTTTGTAGTCTAATCACAAAAAAATGGAGATTGTTATGAGAATTCATGTTTATCACATCTAAGGGATGAACTTTGGTTGTAAGGAAAATGGTGGAAAGAAAAGCTTTTCTGGTGAAACCAAAGCATCAACATCGTGCATCTTTTTGTGAAGAATGTGTTTTTATAGCCTAATGACAAAATGTTTGGAGATTATTATGAGACTCCATTTTTGTCTCATCTGAGATATGAACTTTAATTGTAAGTAAAATGTTGGAAGGAAAGGCTTTTCGTGTTAAACCAAAGCATTAATATCTTGCATCCTAATAAGGTGAACATGTCTTTGTAGTCTAATTACATAAAGAATAAAGATTTTTACGAGAATCCATGTTTGTCAAATCTAAGGGATAAACTTTATTTCTACGAAAAATAATGGAAAACGTTGCTTTTCTTATGAACCAAGGCACCAATACCATGCATCCTATTGAGAAGAATGTGTTTTTGTAGTCTAATCGCAAAAAAAATGGAGATTCTTATGAAAATCCATGTTTGTCATATCTAAGGGATGACCTTTGACTTCGAGGAAACTGATGGAAAGAAAAGCTTTTCTTGTGAAACTGAACCATCAGTATCATGCATCCTTTTGAAAAGAATGTGTTTTTGTAGCCCAATGACAAAATTTTTGGAGATTATTATAAGAACCCATGTTCGTCTCATCTAAGATATGAACTTTAGTTCTAAGTAAAATAATGGAAAGAAAGGCTTTTCTTATAAAACCAAAGCATCAATATCATGTATCCTAATGAGGTAAATGTGTTTTTGTAGCCCAATCACAAAAAGAATGGAGATTGTTATGATAATCCATGTTCATCTTATCTAAGGAGTGAACTTTATGTCTAAGGAAAATGGTGGAAAAAAAAAGCTTTTCTAGTGAAATCAAAGCATCAGTATCATGCATCTTTTTGTGAATAATGTGCTTTTGTAGCCCAATGACAAATTTTTGGAGGTTATTGTAAGAATCTATATTCATCTCATCTAGGAAATAAACTTTGATTCTAAGTAAAATAATGAAAGGAAAGGCTTTTCTTATTAAACTAAAGCATCATTATCATGTATCCTAATGAGGTGAATGTGTTTTTTGGGTCCAATCACAAAAAAATGGAGATTGTTAAGAGAATCCATGTTTGTCTTATTTAAAGAGTGAACTTTATTTCTAAGGAAAATGATGGAAATAAAAGTTTTTCTGGTGAAACCAAAGCATCAACATCATACAACTTTTTGTGAAGAATGTGTTTTTGTAGCCTAGTGATAAGATGATTGGAGATTATTATACAAATCATTTTTGTCTCATCTGAGATATGAACTTTAATTCTAAGTAAAATGTTGGAAGGAAAGGCTTTTCCCGTTAAACCAAAGCATTAATATCTTGCATCCTAATAAGGTGAATGTATTTTTGTAGTTTAATCACAAAAAGAATGGAGATTGTTATGAGAACCCATGTTTGTCAAATCTAAGGGATGAAATTTATTTCTAAGGAAAATGATGGAAAATGTTGCTTTTCTTATGAAAGAAAAGCATTAATACCATGCATCCTATTGAGAAAAATGTGTTTTTGTTGTCTAACCACAAAAAGAATGGAGATTGTTATAAGAATCCATGTTTGTCATATCTATGGGATGAACTTTGACTTCGAGGAAACGGATGAAAAGAAAAGCTTTTCTTGTGAAACCAAACCATCAGTGTCATGCATCCTTTTAAGAAGAATATGTTTTTGTAGCCTAATTACAAAATGTTTGGAGATTATTATGAGAACCCATGTTCATCTCATTTGAGATATGAACTTTAGTTCTAAGTAAAATAATGGAAAGAAAGGCTTTTCTTGTAAAACCAAAGCATCAATATCATGCATCCTAATGAGGTGAATGTGTTTTTGTAGCCCAATCACAAAAAGAATGGAGATTGTTATGATAATCCATGTTCATCTTATCTAAGGAGTGAACTTTATCTCAGAGGAAAATAGTGAAAAAAAAGCTTTTCTGGTGAAACCAAAGCATCAATATCATGCATCTTTTTATGAATAATGTGCTTTTGTAGCCCAATCACAAATTGTTTGGAGATTATTGTGAGAATCCATGTTTGTCTTATCTGGGAAATGAACTTTGATTCTAAGTAAAATGATGGAAGGAAAGGCTTTTCTTGTTAAACCAAACCATTATTATCATGCATTCTAATGAGGTGGATGTGTTTTTGTGGTCCAATCACAAAAAAAAAAAAAACAGAGATTGTTATGAGGATCCATGTTTACCTTATATAAGGAGTGAACTTTATTTCTAAGGAAAATAATGGAAAGAAATGCTTTTCTTGTGAAACCAAAGCATCACTACCATGCATCCTATTAAGAGGATTATGTTTTTGTACCCCAATCATAAGAAGTTTGGAGAGTATTATGAGAATCCAGGATTGTCATATCTAGGGGATGAACTTTAATTTTGACAAAACTGATGGAAAGAAAAGCTTTTCCTATGAAACCAAAGCATCAGTATCACGCACCATTTTGAGAAGAATGTGTTTTTCAAGCCCAAGGACAAAATGTTCGAAGATTATCATGAGAACCCAAGTTCATCTCATATGAGATATAAACTTTGATTCTAAGTAAAATGGTGGAAAGGAAGGCTTTTCCCATAAAACCAAAGCATCAATATCATGCATCCTAATGAGATGAATGTGTTTTTATAGTCCAATCACAAACCGAATAAAGATTGTCACAAGAATCCATGTTCGTCCTATCAATGGAGCAAACTTTATTTCTAAGGAAAATGATGGAAAGGGTACTTTTCTTGTGAAGCCAAAGCATCAATATCATGCATCTATTGACAATAATGCGTTTTTGTAGTCCAATCACAAAAAGAATGGAGATTACGAAATTCATGTTTGTCACATCTAAGGGATGAACTTTGGTTGTAAGGAAAATGATGGAAAGAAAAGCTTTTCTGGTGAAACCAAAGCATTAACATTATGCATCCTTTTGAGAAGAATGTGTTTTTGTAGCCTATTAACAAAATGTTTGGTGATTATTATGAGAACCCAGGTTCGTCTCATCTGGGATATGACTTTGATTCTAAGTAAAATGATGAAAAGAAAGGCTTTCCTTGTAAAACCATAGCATCAATATCATGCATCCTAATGAGGTGAGTTTGTTTTTGTAGTCCAATCATAAAAAGAATTGAGATTGTTATGAGTATCCTTGTTCATCTTATCCAAGGAGTGAGCTTTATTTCTAAGGAAAATGATGGAAAGAGTGCTTTTCTTATGAAGCTAAAGCATCAATATCAAAGCATCAATATCATGCATCCTATTGAGAAGAATGTGTTTTGTAGTCCAATCACAAAAAGAATGGAGATTGTTGTGAGAATTCATGTTTGCCATATCTAAAGGATAAACTTTGGTAATAAGGAAAATGATGGAAAGAGAAGCTTTTCTGGTGAAACCAAAGCATCAACATTATGCATCCTTTTGAGCAGAATGTGTTTTTGTAGCCTATTAACAAAATGTTTGGTGATTATTATGAGAACCTAGGTTCATCTCATCTGAGTTATGAACTTTGATTCTAAGTAAAATGATGGAAAGAAAGGCTTTCCTTGTAAAACCATAGCATCAATATCATGCATCCTAATGAGGTGAGTTTATTTTTGTAGTTCAATCATAAAAGGAATTGAGATTTTTACAAGTATCCTTGTTCATCTTATCCAAGGCGTGAGCTTTATTTCTAAGGAAAATAATGGAAAGAGTGCTTTTCTTATTAAGCCAAAGCATCAATATCATGCATCCTATTGAGAAGAATGTGTTTATGTAGTCCAATCACAAAAAAAATGGAGATTGTTGTAAGAATTCATGTTTGCCATATCTATAGGATAAACTTTGGTAATAAGGAAAATGATAGAAAGAAAAGCTTTTCTGGTGAAACCAAAGCATCAATATCATGCATCCTTTTATGAAGAATGTGTTTTTGTAGCCCAATGACAAAATGTTTAGAGATTATTCTGAGAATCCATATTCATCTCATCTAAGATATGAACTTTGATTCTAAGTAAAATGTTGGAAGGAAAGGCTTTTCTTGTTAAACCAAAGCATTAATGTCCTGCATCCTAATAACGCGAATGTGATTTTCTAGTCCAATTGCAAAAAGAATGGAGATCATTACAAGAATCCATGTTTTTCATATCTAAGGGATGAATTTATTTCGAAGGAAAATGATGGAAAGAGTTACTTTTCCTGTGAAACCAAAGCATCAATATCATGCATCCTTTTGAGAAAAATGTGTTTTCATTGCCTAATGACAAAATGTTTGGAGATTATTATGAGAACCCATGTTTATGCCATTTTTGATATGACCTTTGGTTCTAACTAAAATGATGGAAAAAAAGGCTTTTATTGTAAAACCAAAGCATTAATATCATGCATCCCAAAAAGGTGAATGTGTTTTTGTAGTCTAATCACAAAAAGAATGGAGATTGTTATGAGAATCCATGTTCGTGTTATCTAAGGAGTGAACTTTATTTCCAATGAAAATGATGGAAAGAGTGCTTTTCTTGTGAAGCCAAAGAATCAATATCATGCATCTTACTAAGAAGAATGAATTTTGGAAGTCCAATCACAAAAAGAATGGAGATTGTCATGAGAATCCATGTTTGTCATATCTAAGGGAATAACTTTGACTTTAAGGAAACTGATGGAAAAAAAAGCATTTCCTATGAAACCAGACCATCAATATCATGTATCCTTTTGAGAAGAATGTGTTTTTGTACCCCAATGGTAAAATGTTTGGAGATTATTATGAGAACCCATGTTTGTCTTATCCAAGATATGAACTTTGGTTCTAAGTAAAATAGTGGAATGAAAAGCTTTTCTTGTAAAACCAATGCATCAATATCTTGCATCCTATTGAGGTGATTGTGTTTTTTGTAGCTTAATCACAAAAAGAATAGGGATTGTTTTGAGAATCCGTGTTTGTTATATCTAAAGGATGAACTTTATTTTTGAGGAAAATGATGGAAATAGTTTCTTTTCATGTGAAACCAAAGCATCAATATCATGCATCCTATTGAGAAGAATGTGTTTTTGTAGTCCAATCACAAAAAGTATGGCGATTGTTACGAGAATGCATGTTTGTCATATCTAAGGGATGAACTTTGACTCTAAGGAAACTGATGGAAAAAAAAGCTTTTCTTGTGAAGTCGAACCATTAATATCATGCGTCCTTTTGAGAAGAATATGTTTTTGTAGCCCAATGACAAAATGTTTGGAGATTTTTAATAGAACCCATGTTCATCTCATCTGAGATATGAACTTTTGTTCTAGGTAGAATGATGGGAGGAAAGGCTTTTCTTATAAAACCAAAACATCAATATCATGCATCCTAATGAAGTGAATGTGTTTTTATAGCCCAATATAAAAAAAATAGAGATTGCCATGAGAATTTGTGTTCATCTTATCTAAAGAGTGAATTTTATTTCCAAGGAAAATGATGAAAAAAATACTTTTTCGGTGAAACCAAAGCACCAATATCATGCATCCTTTAGTGAATAATTTGGTTTTGTAGCCCAATGGCAAATTGCTTAGAGATTATGATGAAAATCCATATTCATCTTATCTGGGAAATGAACTTTGATTTTAAGTAAAATAATGGAAGGAAAGGCTTTTCTTGTTAAACCAAAGCATCAATATCATGTATCCTAATGATGTGAATGTTTTTTGTAGTCCAATCACAAAAATAATCGAGATTGTTATGAGAATCCATGTTCATCATATCTATGCAGTGAACTTTATTTCTAAGGAAAACGATGGAAAGGGTTGCTTTTCTTGTGAAACCAAAGCATCAGTATCAAGCATCTTATTGATAAGAATGTATTTTTGTAGCCCATCACAAGGAGTTTTGAGAGTATTATGAGAATCCATGTTTGCCATATGTAGGGGATGAACTTTGATTCTAAGAAAACTGATGGAAAGAAAAGCTTTTCTTATGAAACCAAAACATCAACATCATGCATCCTTCTGGGAAGGATGTGTTTTTGTAGCCCAATGACAAAATTTTCAGAGATTATTATAAGAATCAATATTCATCTCATCTGAGATATGAACTTTGATTCTAACTAAAATGTTGGAAGGAAAGGCTTTTCTTGTTGAACTAAAGCATTAACGTCTTGCATCCTAATGCGTTGAATGTGTTTTTGTAGTCCAATAACAAAAAGAATGGAGATTGTTACAAGAATCCATGTTTGTCATATCTAAGGGATGAACTTTATTTCTAAGGGAAATGATGGAAAAAGTTGCTTTCTTATGAAACCAAAGCTTTGATATCATGCATCCTATTGAGAAGAATGTGTTTTTATAGTCCAATCACAAAAAGAGTGGAGATTGTTACGAGAACCCATGTTTGTCAGTGGATGAACTTTGACTCTAAGGAAACTGATGGAAAGAAAACTTTTTCTTGTGAAACTGAAGCATCAATATCATGCATCCTTTTGAGAATGTGTTTTTGTAGCCCAAAGACAAAATGTTTGGAGATTATTATGAGAATGAATGTTCATCCCATCTGAGATATGAAATTTGGTTCTAAACAAAATGGTGGAAAAAAAGGTTTTCTTGTGAAACCAAAGCATCAATATCATGCATCCTAATGAGGTGAATGTGTATTTGTAGCCCAATCACAAAAAGAAATGGAGATTGTTGCAAGAATCCATGTTCATCTTATCTAAGGAGTGAACTTTACCTCTAAGGAAAATGATGGAAAGAAAAGCTTTTCTAATGAAACCAAAACATCAATATCATGCATCCTTTTGTGAATAATGTGTTTTTGTAGCCTAATGACAAATTGTTTGGAGATTATTATGAGAATCCATATTCATTTCATCTGGGAAATGAACTTTGATTCTAAGTAAAATAACGAAAAGAAAGGATTTTCTTATTAAACCAAAGCATCATTATCATGTATCCCAATAAGGTGAATTTGTTTTTGTAGTCCAATCACAAAAATAATGGAGATTATCATGTTCATCTTATCTAAGGAGTCAACCTTATTTCAAAGGAAAATAATGGAAAGAGATGGTTTTCTTGTGAAACCAAAGCATCACTACCGTGCATCCTATTGAGAGGATTGTGTTTTTGTAACCCAATCACGAGAAGTTTAAGGAGTATTATAAGAATCCATGTTTGCCAAATCTCAGGGATGAACTTTGATTTTGACGAAACTGATGGAAAGAAAAGCTTTTCTTGTGAAACCAAAGCATCAATATCATGCATCCTTTTAAGAAGGAAGCATTTTTGTAGCCCAATGACAAATTGTTTAAAGATTATTATGAGAACCCATGTTTATCTCATCTGAGATATAAACTCTGATTCTACGTAAAAGGATGGAAAGAAAGGCTTTTCTTGTAAAACCAAAGCATCAATATCATGCATCCTAATGAGGTGAATATGTTTTCGGAGTCCAATCACAAAAAAGAATAGAGATTGTTACAAGAATACATGTTCATCTTATATAAGGAGTGAACTTTATTTCTAAGCAAAATGATGGAAATAGTGCTTTTCTTGTGAAGCCAAAACTTAAATATCATGCATCCAATTGAGAAAAAAAGTGTTTTTGTAGTCGAATCACAAAAAGAATGGAGATTGTTATGAGAATTCATATTTTTCATATCTAAAGGGTGAACTTTGGTTCTATGGAAAATGATGGAAAGAAATGCTTTCTTGGTGAAACTAAAGCATCAATGTCATGTATCCTTTTGTGAAGAATGTGTTTTTGTAGCCCAATGACAAAAAATTTAGAGATTATTATCTGAATCCATATTCATCTCATCTAAGATATGAACTTTGATTCTAAGTAAAATGTTGAAGAAAAAGCTTTCTTTGTTAAACCAAAGCATTAATATCTTGTATCCCAATAAGGTGAATGTGTTTTTGTAGTCCAATCAGAAAAAGAATGGGGATTGTAACGAGAATCCATGTTTGTCATATTTGAGGAAGGAACTTTATTTCTAACGAAATTGATGGAAAGAGTGGCTTTCTTGTGAAGCCAAAGCATCAATATCATGCATCCTCTTGAGAAGAATGTGTTTTTGTCATCCAATCAGAAAAAGAATTGAGATTGTTACAAGAATTCATGTTTGTCATATCTAAGGGTTGAACATTGGTTCCAAGGAAAATGATGGAAAGAAAAGATTTTCTCATAAAACCAAAGCATCGATATCATGCATCCTTTTATGAAGAATGTTCTTTTGTAGTCCATGACAAAATTTTCATAAATTATTATGAGAATCCATATTATTCTCATCTGAGATATGAACTTTGATTCCAAGTAATATGCTGGAAGGAAAGGCTTTTCTTGTTCAACCAAAGCATTATTATCTTGTATCCTAATGACGTGAATGTGTTTTTGTAGTCCAATCACAAAAAGAATGGAGATTGTTATGAGAATCTCTGCTTGTCATATCTAAAGGATGAACTTTATTTCTGAGGAAAATGATGGAAAGAGTTATTTTTCTTGTGAAGCCAAAGCATCAATATCATGCATCTTATTGAGAAGAATGCATTTTTGTAGTCCAATCACAAAATGAATGGAGATTGTTACAAGAATAGATGTTGTCATATCTAAAGGATGAATTTTGACTCTAGGGAAACTAATGGAAAGAAAAGCTTTTCTTATGAAATTGAACCATCAATATCTTGCATCCTTTTAAGAAGAATGTGTTTTTGTAACCCAATGACAAAATGTTTGGAGATTATCATGAGAACCCATGTTCGTCTCATATGAGGTATGAACTTTGTTTCTAAGCAAAATGATGGAAAGAAAGGCTTTTCTTGTAAAACCAAAGTTTCAATATCATGCATCTTATTAAGGTAAATGTGTTTTCGTAAGCCCAATCACAAAAAGAATGGAGATTGTTATGAGAATCCATGTTCATCTTATCTAAGGAGTGAACTTTATCTCTAAGGAAAATAATGGAAAACAAAGCTTTTCTAGTGGAACAAACGCATCAATATCATGCATCCTTTTGTGAATAATGCATTTTTGTAGCCAAATGACAAATTGTTTAAAGATTATTATGAGATTCCATATTCATCTCATCTGGGAAATGAACCTTGATTCTAAGTAAATGACAGAAGGAAAGGCTTGTCTTGTTATACCAAAGCATTAATATCATGCATCCTAATGAGGTGAATGTATTTTTGTAGTCCAATCACATAAAGAATAGAGATTGTTGCAAGATTCCATGTTTGTCTTATCTAAGGAGTGAACTTTATTTCTTACGAAAATGATGAAAAATGTTCTTTTCTTGTGAAGCCAAAGCATTAATATCATGCATCCTATTGAGAAGAATGTGTTTTTGTAGTCCAATCACAAAAAGAATAGAGATTGTTACGAGAATTCATGTTTGTCATATCTAAAGAATGAACTTTTGTTCTAAGAAATATGATGGAAAGAAAAGCTTTTCTGGCAAAACCAAAGCATCAATATCATGCATACTATTAAAAAAATGTGTTTTTGTAGCCTAATTAGAAAATGTTTGGAGAATATTATTAGAATCCATGTTCATCTCATCTGAGAAATAAACTTTCACTCTAAGTGAAATGATGGAAGGAAAGACTTTTCTTGTTAAACCAAAGCATCGATATCATGTATCCTAATAAGATGAATGTGTTTTGTAGTCCAATCACATAAAGAATAGAGGTTGTTAGAGAATCCATGTACGTCTTATCCAATGAGTGAATTTCATTTCTAGGGAAAATAATGGAAAGAGTTTCTTTTCTTGTGAAACCAAAGCATCAATATCATGCATCCTATTAAGAAGAATGTGTTGTTGTAGCTCAATCACAAGAAGTTTGGAGGGT
Source organism: Adansonia grandidieri (assembly GCA_038382065.1). NCBI lineage: Eukaryota > Viridiplantae > Streptophyta > Magnoliopsida > Malvales > Malvaceae > Adansonia > Adansonia grandidieri. The sequence continues at coordinate 31,479 of JBBYHK010030898.1, read as the reverse complement.
ATTACAAGAATCCATGTTCATCATATCTAAGGGATGAACTTTGATTTTAAGGAAACTGATGGAAAGAAAAGGTTTTCTTGTGAAACCAAACCATCAATATCATGCATCCTTTTGAAAAGAATTTGTTTTTGTAGCCCAATGACAAAATGTTTAGAGATTATTATAAGAATCCATTTTCATCTTATCTAAAAAAAGAACTTTGCTTCTAAGTAAAATGATGAAAGGAAAGGCTTTTTTTGTTAAACCAAAGCGTCAATATCATGTATCCTAATAAGGTAAATGTCTTTTTTGTAGTCCAATAACATAAAGAATAGAGATTCTTACAAGTATCCTTGTTTGTCGTATCTAAGGAGTGAACTTCATTTCTAAGTAAAATGATGGAAAGAGATGCTATTGTTGTGAAAGCAAAGGATCAATATCATGCATCCTATTGAGAAGAATGTGTTTTTGTAGCCCAATCACAAGATGTTTAGAGAGTATTACAAGAATTTATGTTTGCCGTATCTAAGGGATGAACTTTGATTATGAGGAAACTGATGGAAAGAAAAGCTTTTCTTCTAAAACCAAAGCATCAATATCGTGCATCCTTTTGATTAGAATGCAATTTTGTAGCCTGATACAAAATGTTTGGAGATTATTATGAGAACCATGTTCATCTCATCTAAGATATGAAATTTGATTCTAAGTAAAATAATGGAAGGTAAGGCTTTTCTTGTTAAGCCAAGGAATATTATCATGTATCCTAATGAGATGAATGTGTTTTTATAGTCTAACCACAAAAAGGATAGAGATTGTTACGAGAATCCATGTTCAACTTATCTAAGCAGTGAACTTTATTTCTAAGGAAAATGATGGAAAGAGATGCTTTTCTTGTGAAACCAAAGCATCCCTACCATGCATCCTTTTGAGAGGAATATGTTTTTGTAGTCCAATCACAAGAAGTTTGAGGAGTATTACGAGAATCCATGTTTGTCATATCAAGGGGATGAACTTTGATTTTGACAAAATTGATGGAAAAAAAAGCTTTTCTTGTGAAACCAAAACATCAATATCATGCATCCTTTTGTGAAGAATATGCTTTTGCAGCCCAATGACAAAAAGATTAGAGATTATTATGAGAATCAATATTCATTTCATCTAAGATATGAACTTTGATTCTAAGTAAAATGTTGGAAGGAAATGCTTTTCTTGTTAAACAAAAACATTAATATCTTGACTCCTATGAGGTGAATGTGTTTTTGTATTCCAATCACAAAAAGAATGGAGTTGTCACGAGAATCTATATTTGTCATATCTAAGGGATGAACTTTATTTCTAAGGAAAATGATGGAAAAGTTGCCTTTCTTATGAAACCCAAGCATCAATATCATGCATCCTATTGAAAAGAATGTTTTTTTGTAGTCCAATCACAAAAATAATGGAGATTGTTACGACAATCCATGTTTGTAATATCTAAAGGATGAACTTTGGCTATGAGGAAATTGATGGAAAGAAAACCTTTTCTTGTGAAATCGAACCATCAATATCATGCATCCTTTTGAGAAGAATATGTTTTTGTAGCCCAAAGACAAAATGTTTTAAGATTATTATAAGAACCCATGTTCATATCATCTGAGATATGAGCTTTGGTTCCAAGTAAAATGATGGAAAAAAAGCTTTGCTTTAAAACTAATGCATCAAAATATGCATTCTAATGAGGTGAATGTGTTTTTGTTGCCCAATCACAAAAAAAACAGAGGTTGTTACGAGATCCATATTCATCTTATCTAAGGAGTGAACTTTATTTCCAAGGAAAATGATGGAATAAGTGCTTTTGTTGTGAAGCCAAAGCGTCAATATAATGCATCCTATTGAGAAGAATGTGTTTTTGTAGTCCAATCATAAAAAAAAATGGAGATTGTTATGAGAACTCATGTTTGTCATATCTAAAGGATGAACTTTTATTCAAAGGAAAATTATGGAAAAAAAAGCTTTTCTAGAGAAACCAAAGCAACAATATCATGCATCCTTTTGAGAAGAACGTGTTTTTGTAGCCAAAAGACAAAATGTTTAGAGATTATTATGGGAATCAATATTCATCTCATCTGAGATATGAACTTTGATTCTAAGTTAAATGTTGGAAGGAATGGCTTTTCTTGTAAAACCAAAGCATTAATATCTTGCATCCAAATGAGATGAATGTGTTTTTGTAGTCCAATCACAAAAAGAACATGGATTATTACTAAAGTCTTTTCTTATTAAACCAAAGTGTTAATATCTTGCATCCAAATGAGGTGAATGTGTTTTTGTAGTCTAATCACAAAAAGAACATGGATTGTTACTAGAGTCCATGTTTGTCATATGTAAGGGATGAACTTTATTTCTAAGGAAATTGATAGAAAGAGTTACTTTTCTTATGAAACTAAAGCATCAATATCATGCATCCTTTTGAGAAGAATGTGTTTTTGTAGCCCAATGACAAAATGTTTGGAGATTATTATGGGAACCCTTGTTCATCTCATCTGAGATGTGAACTTTGGTTCTAAGTAAAATGATGCAAATAAGGGCTTTTACTGTAAAACCAAAGCATTAATATCAAGCATCCTAAAGAGGTTAATGTGTTTTTGTAGTCTATTCACAAAAGGAATAGAGATTGTTACGAGAATTAATGCTCATCTTATATAAGGAGTGAACCTTATTTCTAAGGAAAACAATGAAAAGAATGCTTTTCTTGTGAAGGCAGAGCATCAATATCATGCACCCTATTGATAAGAATATGTTTTTGTCTTCCAATCACAAAAAGAATGGAGATTGTTATGAGAATTCCTGTTTGTCATATCTAAGGGATAAACTTTGGTTCCAAGGAAAATGATAGAAAGAAAAACATTTTTGGTGAAACCAAAGCATCAATATCGTGCATCCTTTTGTGAAGAATGTGTTTTTGTACCCTAATGAAAAAATGTTTAGAGATTATTATAGGAATCAATATTCATCTCATCTGAGATATGAACTTTAATTCTAAGTAAAATCTTGGAAGGAATGGCTTTTCTTGTTAAACCAAAACATTAATATCTTACATCCAAATGAGGTGAATGTGTTTTTGTAGTCCAATCATAAAAAGAACATGGATTGTTATGAGAATCCATGTTTGTCATATCTAAGGGATGAACTTTATTTCTAAGGAAATTGATGGAATGGGTTACTTTTCTTGTGAAACAAAAGCAGCAATATCATGCATCCTTTTAAGAAGAATGTGTTTTTGTAGCCCAATGGCAAAATTGTTTGGAGATTATTATGGGAACCCTTGTTCATCTCATCTAAGATGTGAACTTTGGTTCTAAGTAAAATGATGCAAATAAGGGCTTTTACTGTAAAACCAAAGCATCAATATCATGCATCCTAAAGAGGTTAATGTGCTTTTGTAGTCCAATCACAAGAGGAATGGAGATTGTTATGGGAATTCATGTTCATCTTATCTAAGGAGTGATCCTTATTTCTAAGGAAAACGATGGAAAGAGTGCTTTTCCTATGAAGGCAAACCATCAATATCTTCCACCCTATTGAGAAGAATGTGTTTTTGTCATCCAATCACAAAAAAATGGAGATTGTTACAAGAATTCCTGTTTGTCATATCTAAGGGATAACTTTGGTTCTAAGGAAAATGATAGAAAGAAAAACATTTCTGGTGAAACTAAAGCATTAATATCATGCATCCTTTTATGAAGAATGTGTTTTTGTAGCCCAATGACAAAATGTTTAGAGATTATTATGAGAATCAATATTCTTCTCATCTGAGCTATGAACTTTGATTCTAAGTAAAATGTTGGAAGGAAAGGCTTTTCTTGTTAAACCAAAGCATTAATATCTTGCATCCTAATGAGGTGAATGTGTTTTTTAGTCCAATCACAAAAAGAATAGAGATTGTTTCGAGAATCCATGTTTGTCATATCTAAGGGATGAACTTTATTTCTAAACAATGGTGGAAAGAGTTGCTTTTCGTGTGAAACCGAAGCATCGATATGATGCATCCTATTAAGAAGAATATGTAGTCAAATCATAAAAAAAATAGAGATTGTTATGAGAATCCATGTTTGTCATATCTAAGGGATGAACTTTGACTTTGAGGAAACTGATGGAAAGAAAAGCCTTTCTTGTGAAACTGAACCATCAATATCATGCATCCTTTCGAGAAGAAAGTGTTTTTGCAGCACAATGACAAAATGTTTGGAGATTATTATCAGAACCCATGTTCACCTTATCTGAGATATAAACTTTGGTTCTATGTAAAATAATGGAAGGAAAGGCTTTTCTTGTAAAACCAAAGCATCAATACCATGCATCCTAATAAGGTGAATATGTTTTGTAGCCCAATCACAAAAAGAATGGGGATTGTTAGAGAATCCATGTTCATCTTATCTAAGCTGTGAACTTTATCTTTAAGGGAAATGATGGAAAGAAAAGTTTTTTCGGTGAAACCAAAGCATCAATATCATGCATTCTTTTGTGAATAATGTGTTTTTGTAGCCTAATGACAAATTTTTAGAGATTATTATGAGAATCCATGTTCGTTTCATCTAGGAAATGAACTTTGATTCTAAGTAAAATGATGGAAGGAAAGGCTTTTCTTGTTAAACCAAAGCATCAATATCATGCATCCTAATGAGGTGAATGTGTTTTTATAGTACAATCACAAAAGAGTAAGGATTATTACAAGAATCCATGTTTGTTTTATCTGAGGAAAGAACTTTATTTCTAAGGAAAATGATGGAAAGAGTGCTTTTCTTCTGAAGCCAAAGCATCGATATCAAGCATCCTATTGAAAAGAATGTGTTTTTGTAGTCCAATGACAAAAAGAATGGACATTGTTATGAGAATCCATGTTTGTCAAATCTAAGGTATAAACTTTGGCTCTAAGGAAACTGATGGAAAGAAAAGCTTTTCTTGAGAAATCGAACCTTTAATATCATGCATCTTTTTTAGAAGAATGTGTTTTGTAGCCTAACGACAAAATGTTTGAAGATTGTTATGAGAACCAATGTTCATCTAATCTTAGATATGAACTTTGTTTATAGGTAAAATGATGAAAAGAAAGGCTTTTCTTATAAAACCAAAGTATTAATATCATGCACCCTAATTAAGTGAATGTGTTTTGTAGCCCAATCACAAAAAGAATAAATGTTGTTACAATAATCTATGTTCGTCTTATCTAAGGAGTGAACTTTATATCTAAGGAAACTAATGGAAATAAAAGCTTTTCTAGTGAAACCAAAGCATCAATCTCATGCATCCTTTTGTGAATAATGTGTTTTTGTTGCCCAATGACAAATTGTTTGGAGATTATGATGAGAATCCATATTTGTCACATTTGGGAAATGAACTATGATTCCAAGTAAAATGATGGAACGAAAGGCTTTTCTTGTCAAACCAAAGCATCAATATTATGTATCCTAATGAGGTGAATGTGTTTTTGTAGTCCAATCACAAAAAAAATGGAGATTGTTATGAGAACCTATGTTTTTCTTATCTAAGGAGTGAACTTTATTTCTAAGGAAAATGATGGAAAGAGTTGCTTTTCTTGTGAAACCAAAGCATCAATATCAACATCCTATTAATAGGAATGTGTCTTTGTAGCCTAAGCACAAGAAGTTTGGAGAGTATTATGAGAACCCATGTTTGTCATATCTAGGGAATGAACTTTGATTCTAAGGAAACTGATGGAAAGAAAAGCTTTTCTTATGAAACCATAGCATCAATATTATGCATTGAGAAGAATGTATTTTTGTAGCCCAATGAGAAAATGTTTGGAGAATATTATGAGAATCCATGTTCATCTCATCTGAGAAATGAACTTTGATTCTAAGTAAAATGATGGAAGGAAAGGCTTTTCTTGTTAAACCAAAGCTTCAGTATCATGTATCCTAATAAGGTTAATGTGTTTTTGTTGTCCAATCACAAAAGGAATAAAGATTGTTATGAAAGTCCATGTACGTCTTATCTAAGGAGTGAATTTTATTTCTAGGGAAAATGATGGAAATAATTGCCTACCTTGTGAAACCAAACCACCAATATCATCCATCCTATTAAGCAAAATGTGATTTTGTAGCCCAATCACGAGAAGTTTGGAGTGTATTACGAGAATCCATGTTTATCATATCTAAGGGATGAACTTTTGATTATAAGGAAACTGATGGAAAAAAAAAGCTTTTCTTATGAAACCAAAGCATCAATATCATGCATCCTTTTGTGAATAATGTGTTTTTGTAGGCCAATGAAAAATTATTTGAAAATTATTATGAGAATCCATATTCGTCTCAACTGGGAAATGAACTTTGATTCTAGGTAAAATGATGGAAGGAAAGGCTTTTCTTGTTAAACCAAAGTATCATTATCATGTATCCTAATGAGGTGAATGTGTTTTTGTAGTCCAATCACAAATAGAATGGAGATCATTACAAGAATCCATGTTCATCTTACCTAAGGAGTCAACTTTATTTCTGAGGTAAATGATGGAAAAAGATGCTTTTCAAGTGAAACCAAACCAACACTACCACGCATCCTATTGAGAGGATTGTGTTTTTGTAGCCTAATCATAAGAAGTTTGGAGAGTATTACGAGAATCCATGTTTGTCATATCTAGGGGATGAACTTTGATTTTGACAAACTGATGGAAATAAAAGCTTCTCCTATGAAACCAAAGTATGAATATCATGAATCCTTGTGAGAGAATGTGTTTTTTTAGCCTAATGACAAAATGTTAAGAGATTATTATGAGAACCCATGTTTGTCTCATCTGAGATATGAACTTTGATTCTACGCAAAATGATGGAAAGAAAGGTTGTTCCTGTAAAACCAAAGCATCAATATCGTGCATCCTAATGGGGTGAATGTGCTTTCGTAGTCCAACCACAAAAAAAATGGAGATTGCTACGAGAATCGATGTTTGTCATATCTAAGGGATAAACTTTATTTCTAAGGAAAATGATGGAAAGAGTTGTTTTTCTTGTGTAACCAAAGCTTCAATATTATGCATCCTATTAAAAAGAATATGTTTTTATACTCCAATCACAAAAAGAATGGAGATTGTTACAAGAATCCATGTTTGTCATATCTAACGGATAAACTTTAACTCTGAGGAAACTAATGGAAAGAAAAGCTTTTCTTGTGAAACCAACCATCAATATCATGCATCCTTTTGAGAAAAATGTGTTTTTGTAGCTCAATGAAAAAATGTTTAGAGAATATTATGAGAACCCATGCTCACCTCATCTAAGATATTAACTTTGGTTCTAAGTAAAATGATAGAAAGAAAGGCTTTTCTTGTAAAACCAAAGCATTAATATCGTGCATCCTAATAAGGTGAGTGTGTTTTTGTAGCCCAATCACAAAATGAATGGAGATTGTTAAGAGAATCCATGTTCATCTTCTCTAAGGAGTAAACTTTATTTCTGAGAAAAATGAAGGAAAGAGATGCTTTTCTTGTGAAACCAAAGCATCACTACCATGCATCCTATTAAGAGGATTGTGTTTTTGTATTCTAATCACAAGAAGTTTGGAGAGTATTATGAGTATCCATGTTTGTTATATCTAGGGGATGAACTTTGATTTTGACAAAACTAATGGAAAGAAAAGCTTTTCTTGTGAAACAAAAGCATTAATATCATGCATTATTTTGAGAACAATGTGTTTTTTAGCCCAATGACAAAATGTTCGGAGATTATTAGGAGAACCCATGTTCATCTCATTTGAGATACAAACTTTGATTCTGAGCAAAATGTGGAGAGAAAGGCTTTTCTTGTAAAACTAAAGCATCAATATCATGCATCCTAATGAGGTGAATGCATTTTCGAAGTCCAACCACAAAAAGAATGGAGATTGTTACAATAATCCATGTTCATCTTATCTAAGGAGTGAACTTTATTTCTAAGGAAAATGATGAAAAATGTGCTTTTCTTGTAAAGTGAAAGCATCAATATCATGCATCCTATTGAGAAAAGCATCAATATGATGGAAAGAGTTCCTTTTCTTGTGAAATCAAAGCTTTAATATCATGCTTCCTATTGAGAAGAATGTGTTTTTGTAGCCCAATCACAAGAAGAATAGAGATTGTTATGAGAATTTATGTTTGTCATATCGAGGGGATAAACTTTGGTTCCAAGGAAAATGATAGAAAGAATGTGTTTTTGTAGCCCAATCACAAGAAGTTTGGAGAGGATTATGAGAATCCATGTTTGTCATATCTACGGGATGAGTTTTAATTCTGAGGAAATTGATGGAAAGAAAAGTTTTTTATTCATGAAACCAAAGCATCAATATCTTGCATCCTTTTGAGAAGAATGTGTTTTTATAGCCAAACGAAAAAAAGTTTCGAGATTATTATGAGAACCCATGCTCGTCTTATTTGAGATATGAACTTTGGTTCTAAGTAAAATGATGAAAAGAAAGGCTTTTCTTCTAAACCAAAGCATTAATATCATGCAACCTAATAAGGTGAGTGTGTTTTTGTAGCCCAATCAAAAAAAAGAAGGGTAATTGTTATGAGAATCCATGTTTGTCTTATCTAAGGAGTGAACTTTATTTCTAAGGAAGATGATAGAATGAAAAGCTTTTCTGGTGAAACCAAAGCATCAATATCATGCATCCTTTCATGAATAATGTGTTTTTGTAGCCTAATGATAAATTGTTTGGAGATTATTATGTGAATCCATATTCTTCTCATCCGGGAAATGAACTTTGATTCTAAGTTAAATGATGGAAGGATAGGCTTTTCTTCTTAAACCAAAGAATCGACATGTGTATCTTAATGAGGTGAATGTGTTTTTGTAGTCCAATCACAAAAAGATTGGAGATTGTTACAAGAATCCATGTTTGTCTTATCTAAGGAGTGAACTTTATTTCTAAGGAAAATAATGGAAATAGTTGCTTTTATTATGAAACCAAAGCATCAATATCAAGCATCTTATTGATAAGAATGTGTTTTTGTAGCCCAATCAAATAAAGTTTGGAGAGTATTATGAGAATCCATGTTTGTCATATCTAGGGGATAAAGTTTGATTCTAAGTAAAATGTTGGAAGAAAAGGCTTTTCTTGTTAAACCAAAGCATTAATATCTTGCATCCTAATGAGGTGAATGTGTTTTTGTAGTCCAATCACAAAAAGAATGGTGATTATTATGAGGATCCATGTTTATCATATCTAAGGGATGAACTTTTATTTCCAAGGAAAATGATGGAAATAGTTGCTTTTCTTGTGAAATCAAAGCTTTAATATCATGCTTCCTATTGAGAAGAATATGTTTTTGTACTCCAATTACAAAAAGAATGGATATTGTTACGAGAATCCATGTTTGTCATATCTAAGAGATAAACTTTGACTCTGAGGAAACTGAAGGAAAGAAAAGCATTTGTTGTGAAACCAACCATCAATATCATGCATCCTTTTGAGAAGAATGTGTTTTTATAGCCAAATGAAAAAATGTTTGGAGATTATTATGAGAACCCATGCTCATCTTATCTGAGATATGAACTTTGGTTCTAAGTAAAATGATAGAAAGAAAGGCTTTTCTTGTAAACCAAAGCATTAATATCATGCAACCTAATAAGGTGAGTGTGTTTTTGTAGGGCAATCAGAAAAAGAATGGTAATTGTTATGAGAATCTATGTTTGTCTTATCTAAGAAGTGAACTTTATTTCTACCGAAGATGATGGAATGAAAAGCTTTTCTGGTGAAACCAAAGCATCAATATCATGCATCCTTTTATGAATAATGTGTTTTTGTTGCCTAATGATAAATTGTTTGGAGAGTATTATGTGAATCCATATTCCCATCTGGGAAATAAACTTTGATTCTAAGTAAAATGATGGAAGGAAAGGCTTTTCTTCTTAAACCAAAGCATCGACATCATGTATCTTAATGAGGTGAATGTGTTTTTGTAGTCCAATCACAAAAAGAATGGAGATTGTTACAAGAATCCATGTTCATCTTATCTACGGAGTGAACTTTATTTCTAAGGAAAATGATGGAAATAATTGCTTTTATTCTGAAACCAAAGCATCAATATCAAGCATCCTATTGATAAGAATGTGTTTTTGTAGTCCAATCACATAAAGTTTAGAGAGTATTACGAGAATCCATGTTTGTCATATCTAGGGGATAAAGTTTGATTCTAAGTAAAATATTGGAAGGAAAGGCTTTTCTTGTTAAACCAAGGCAATATTATCTTGCATCCTAATGAGGTGAATGTGTTTTTGTAGTCCAATCACAAAAAGAATGGTGATTGTTATAAGGATCCATGTTTGTCATATCTAAGGGATGAACTTTTATTTCCAAGGTAAATGATGGAAAGAGTTGCTTTTCTTGTGAAATCAAAGCTTCAATATCATGCTTCCTATCGAGAAGAATATGTTTTTGTACTCCAATCACAAAAAAAAGGATATTGTTACTAGAATCCATGTTTGTCATATCTAAGGGATAAACTTTAACTCTGAGGAAACTAAAGGAAAGAAAAGCTTTTCTTGTGAAACCAACCATCAATATCTTGCATCCTTTTGAGAAGAATGTGTTTTTGTAGCTAAATGAAAAAATGTTTTGAGATTATTATGAGAACCCATGCTCGTCTTTTTTGAGATATGAACTTTGGTTCCAAGTAAAATGATAGAAAGAAAGGCTTTTCTTCTAAACCAAAGCATTAATATCATGCAACCTAATGAGGTGAGTGTGTTTTTGTAGCCCAATCAGAAAAAGAATGGTAATTGTTATGAGAATCCATGTTTGTCTTATCTAAGGAGTGAACTTTATTTCTAAGGAAGATGATGGAATGAAAAGCTTTTCTAGTGAAACCAAAGCATCAATATCATGCATCCTTTTATGAATACTGTGTTTTTGTAGCCTAATGACAAATTGTTTGGAGATTATTATGTGAATCCATATTCCTCTCATTTACGGAATGAACTTTGATTCTAAGTAAATGATGGAAGGATAGGCTTTTCTTCTTAAACCAAAGCATCGACATCATGTATCTTAATAAGGTGAATGTGTTTTTGTAGTCCAATCACAAAAAGAATGGCGATTGTTATAAGAATCCATGTTCATCTTATCTAAGAAGTGAACCTTATTTCTAAGAAAAATGATGGAAAAAGTTGCTTTCTGAAACCAAAGCATCAATATCAAGCATCCTATTGATAAGAATATGTTTTTGTAGCCCAATCACATGAAGTTTGGAGAGTATCATGAGAATCCATGTTTGTCATATCTAGGGGATAAAGTTTGATTCTAAGGAAACTAATGGAAAGAAAAGATTTCTTGTGAAACCATAGCATCAATATCATGCATACTATTGAGAAGAATGTATTTTTGTAGCCTAATGACAAAATGTTTGGAGAATATTATGAGAATCCATGTTTAGCTCATCTGAGAAATGAACTTTTATTCGAAGTAAAATGATGGAAAGAAAGCCTTTTCTAGTGAAATCAAAGGATCAGTATCATATGTCGTATTGAGAAGAATATGTTTTTGGAGCCCTATCACCAAAAGTTTGGAGAGTATTACAAGAATTCATGTTTGTCATATCTAAGGGGTGAACTTTGATTCAGAGGAAACTAATGGAAAAAAAAGCTTTTCTTGTAAAACCAAAGCATCAATATCATGCATTCTTTTAAGAAAATGTGTTTTTGTAGCCTAATGACAAAATGTCTGGAGATTATTATGAGAATCCATATTCGTCTCATCTACAAAATGAACATTGATTTTATGTAAAATGATGGAAGGAAAAGCTTTTCTTGTTAAACCAAAGTGTCAATATCATGGATCCTAATGAGATGAATGTGTTTTTGTAGTCCAATCACAAAAAGAATAGAGATTGTTACGTGAATCCACGTATGTCTTATCAAAGGAGTGAACTTTATTTCTAAGGAAAATGATGGAAATAGTTTCTTTTATTGTGAAACCAAAGCATCAATATCATGCATCTTGTGGAGGAGAATTTGATTTTGTTGCCCAATCATAAGAAGTTTGGAAGGTACTACAACAATCCATGTTTGTCATATCCAAGGGATGAACATTGATTTTAAGGAAACAAATGGATAGAAAAGCTTTTCTTGTGAAACCAGAGCCTTAATATCCTGCATCCTTTTGGGGAGAATTTGTTTTTGAAGCCTAATGACAAAATGTTTGGAAATTATTATAAGAATCCGTGTTCGTCTTATCTGAGAAATAAACTTTTATTCTAAGTAAAATGATGGAAGGAAAGGCTTTTCTTGTTAAACCAAAGCATCAATATCATTTATCCTAATGAAGGGAATGTGTTTTTGTAGTCCAATCACAAAAGGAATGGAGATTGTTACGAGAATCCTAGTTCGTCTTATCTAAGGAGTGAACTTTATTTCTATCTAAAATGATGGAAATAGATGCTTTTCTAGTGAAACCAATAGATCAATATCATGCATCCTATTAAGAAGAATATGTTTTTATAGCCCAACCCCAAGAAGTTTGGAAAGTATTACAAGAATTTATCTTTGTCATATATGAGGGATGAACTTTTATTTTGAGGAAATTAATGGAAAGAAAAGCTTTTCTTATGAAACCAAAGCATCAATATCATGCATTCTTTTGAGAAGAATGTGTTTTTGTAGCCTAATGACAAATTGTTTTGAGATTATTGTGAGAACCCATGTTCGTCTCATCTGAGATATGAACTTTGATTCTAAGTAAAATGATGGAAGGAAAAGCTTTTCTTATTAAACCAATGCATCATTATCATGTATCCTACTGAGGTGAATGTGTTTTTGTAGTCTAATCATAAAAAGAATGGAGATTGTTACGAGAATTCATGTTTGTCATATCTGAGGGATAAACTTCGATTCTAAGGAAAATGATGGAAAGAAAACCTTTTCTGGTGAAACCAAAGCATAGATATCAAGCATCCTTTTATGAAGAATGTGTTTTTGTAGCCCAATGACAAAATGTTTGGAGATTATTACGATAGTTCATATTTGTCTCATCTGAGAAATGAACTTTGATTCTAAGTGAAATGATGGAAGGAAAGGTTTTTCTTGTTAAACCAAAGCATCAATATCATGTATCCTAATGAGGTGAATGTGTTTTTGTAGTCCAATCACAAAAAGAATGGAGATTGTTATGAGAATTCATTTACATCTTATCTAAGGAGTGAACTTTATTTCTAAGGAAAATGATGGAAAGGTTGCTTTTGTTGTGAAACCAAAGGATCAATATCATGCATCCTATTGAGAAGAATGTGTTTTTGTAGCCTAATTACAAGAAGTTTTGAGAGTGTTACGAGAATCCATGTTTCTCATATCTGGGGGACAAACTTTGATTATGAGGAAACTAATGAAAAAAAAAGCTTTTCTTGTGAAACTGAAGCATCAATATCATGCATCATTTTGTGAAGAATGTGTTTTTGTAGCCCAATGGCAAAATGCTTGGAGATTGTTATTGTAGATACCTTATTTTGTTTGGGCTAATTTTTACCAAGCTTGAGGACAATCCAAAAATGCCATCATCCAAATTCTTGAAAATATATGAATAACTCGACTATCAAAACATCACATCCCTAATGGAGCTAGGATAATTCACAATGGCTACCTTATGTGCTAGATTATGTCATATCCCCCGTGGAACTGGGACAACCTATAACCCCTAGAGGAATTAGGAAAATTCCAATCCCTAGTTGAACAAGGATGGATCACAATCCCTATTAGAGTCGGATGACTTGCAAGAAACTATGGCTATCTCCCGTATTAGACTTCACATCATGCAACCATGATAGCATTTCATATCATGCACTCACATTACCATCATACATCATCATTTTTACAATATCAGTTTAAGTCAAGTTTACTGAACCTCTAAGGAATTCCTAGTAAGAACTCTAAGCTTCGCCAATCAAGTGTCATTCAGGTAAGGTTCTTTTCTTCTCATCACCTCATGTCAAACCACTTTTCATCAAGAAACCACTGTCAAAGTGCCAGTGTCTAGAAATTGTTGTCCAGAAGCTACCCTCAAAAACTTTTGTTGAGAACATTTGTTAGAAGCTTTATCAAGAATTTTGTCAAGAATTTTTGAAGCCCACAAGTCAGTGGCACCTTTTTGAAGCCCACAAGTCAGTGGCACCTTTTTAAAGTCCACAAGTCAATGGCACCCTCTTCAGAACCCATAAGTCAGTGGCACCTTTTTAGAGCCCACATAACCTAGTGCCACCTAGTTTAAGTCAAAGCTGGCATAAGTTGGTGGCACCCAAGTCAAGACCCCTACAAGCTGGTGGCACCCAAGTCTATGTTAAAACCTACACAAGTTGGCAGCACCCATATCAAAGTCCACATTACTCCATACCTATCTAAGGGGGCCAAGCTTTAAAAAACCTAACACCTTAATTGGGAGGGCAAACCCTACAAAATTCACTTAAACCTATATCAAGGTCACTGCGAATACACTGCACATATCACAGCGAAGTATTAATTAAAATTTATTTCTTTGCAGGTGTTTTGGGAAATGTAATTCTACCCCGAACAAAATAATGTTTATTTGTCTTTGCCCTATTCCTGATTTTCAAGCAACGGTCAAAGAGAGGCAGCTATAGACACCTTATTTTGTCCGGGCTAATTTTTAGCGAGCTGAGGGATGATTTTGCCTAGAAAAAAAGTATTTTTGAGGAGGTCAAGAATGCCTATGGATCATATTAAAGAAATGTATGGATGTGGCATCAAAGGATGTAGTTTCAGGTGTTCGAGGACAGAAGACAAAAAAATTATAGTTTTGCCTAAATGTATCAATACAATGCTCTAACGACCTAAAAATTCAAAATGTTCCCATTGGTATCGATATAATACATGAGTTTGTGTATCGATACATGAACTCATGTATCGATACTAGGCCATGCTAGAGCAAAAACTTGCATTCTGTAAAGTAGATGTATTAATACATCAACATGTATCGATACAATTTTTCATTGTATATTGAATCAAAATAGTGATACACATGAAAATTGTTTCATCAAAAGAGGGTTATATCAAAATAGTGATGAGTTAAGATCGAAAGAATCGAAACTGAGATAAGACATAACTCGTAAGGTATCGATTTTAGGCATCGCGAAGGGGTTCGTGCCTCATCATGCGTAACCAACTCCTAAACTCAAATGGCAAATCTTTGTACTATGCAGACCATGGGATCAATGTTTCGAGTTTCATAACCCAAGACATAGGTTTGAATAGGCATCCAATCATGCCTAGCCCAAAATGATAGATGGCGAATCCAAACGTTGGCCACTCTGAGACCAATAAAATGAGCAATTCATCTTATGGTCCCTCTCACTGTATCATGAGTCAAGAATCCGTACTTTCTCATTCTTATCACATTATGAAGGAAAAGTCTTAATCAAGAAGACATTTCCTCGTTAGAAAACAATTTTAAGTTGCATATGCTTATAGATACGCGAGGATCCACCCCCGGGTACATTGTGATAATTATGAGAACCCATATTCATCTCATCTGAGATATGAACTTTGGTTCTAAGTAAAATGATGGAAAGAAAGGCTTTTCTTGTAAAACCAAAGCATTAATATCATGTATACTAATGAGGTGAACATATTTTTGTAGCCCAATAACAAAAAGAATGGAGATTTTTACAAGAATCCATGTTCGTCTTATTTAAGAAGTGAACTTTATTTCTAAGGAAAATGATGGAAAGTGATGCTTTTTCTTGTGAAACCAAAGCATCACTATCACGCATCCTATTGAGAAGAATGCATTTTTGTAGTGCAAACACAAGAATAATAGAGATTATTACGAGAATCCATGTTTGCCATATCTAAGGGATAAACTTTGGCTCTAAGGAAAATGATGGAAAGAAAACATTTTCTAGTGAAACCAAAGCATTAATATCATGCATTTTTTTGCGAATAAGGTGTTTCTATAGCCCAATGACAAATTGCTTAGGGATTATTATGAGAATCCATATTCATCTTATCTGAAAAATGAACTTTGATTCTAAGTAAAATGATGGAAGGAAAAGCTTTTCTCGTTAAACCAAAGCATTAATATCATGTATCCTAATGAGGTGAAAGTGTTTTTATAGTCCAATCACAAAAAATATAAAGATTGTTGCGAGAATCCATGTTCATCTTATCAAAGGAGGAAACTTTATTTCTAAGGAAAATGATGGAAATAATTGCTTTTCTTGTGAAACTAAAGCATCAATATCAAGCATCCTATTGATAAGAATGTGTTTTTGTAGCCCAATCATAAGAAGTTTGGAGAGTATTACGAGAATCCATGTTTGTCATATCTAGGGGATGAACTTTGATTCTAAGGAAACTGATGGAAAGAAAATTGTTTCTCATGAAATCAAAGCATCAATATCATGCATATTATTTAGACGAATGTGTTTTTGTAGCCCAATGACAAAATGTTTGGAGAATATTATGAGAATCCATGTTCATCTTATTTGAGAAATAAACTTTACTTCTAAGTAAAATAATGGAAGGAAAGGCTTTTGTTGTTAAACCAAAGCATTAATATCAAGCATCCCAATAAGGTGAATGTGTTTTTGTAGTCTAATCACAAAAAGAGTGGAGCTTGTTACGAGAATCCATGTTTGTCATATCTAAGGGATGAACTTTGATTTTGAAAAAAATGATGGAAGGAAAAGCTTTTTTAGTAAAACCAAAGCATCAATATCATGCATCCTTTTGCGAAGAATGTGTTTTTGTAGCCCAATGACAAAATTTTTAGAGATTGTTATGAGAATCTATATTTATCTCATCTAAAATGAACTTTGATTCTAAGTAAAATGATGAGGGAAAGGTTTTTTTTATTAAACCAATGCATCAATATCATCGATCCTAATGAGGTTAATATGTTTTTGTAGTCCAATCACAAAAAGAATAGAGATTGTTACGAGAATCCATGTACGTCTTATCTAAGGAATAAATTTTATTTTTAAGGACAATGATGGAAAGAGTTGTTTTTCTTATGAAACCAAAGCATCAATATCATGCATCCTATTGAGAAGAATGTGATTTTGTAGCCCAATCACAAGAAGTTTGCAGTGCATTATGAGAATCGATGTTTGTCATATCTAAGGGATGAACTTTGATTCTAAGGAAACTAATGGAAAGAAAAGCTTTCTTATGAAAGCAAAGCATTAATAGCATGTATCCTTTTAAGAAGAATTTGTTTTTGTAGCCCAATGACAAAATGTTTAGAGATTATTATAAGAATGCATGTTCATCTCTTCTGAGAAATGAACTTTGATTCTAATTAAAATGATTAGAAGGAAAGGCTTTTCTTGTTAAACCAAAGCGTTAATATCTTGTATCCTAATGAGGTGAATGTGTTTTGGTAGTCCAATCACAAAAAGAATGGAGTTTGTCATAAGAATCCATGTTCATTTTATCTAGGGAATAAACTGTATTTCTAAGGAAAATGATGGAAAAAGATGCTTTTCTTGTGAAACCGAAGCATCAATATCATGAATCATATTAAGAAGAATGTTTTTTTGTAGTCCAATCATGAAAAAAATGGAGATTGTTACAAGAATCCATGTTTGTCATATATAAGGGATCAGCTTTGATTATAAGGAGAATGACGGAATGAAAAGCTTTTTTGGTGAAACCAAAGCATCAATATCATGCATCTTTTTATGAAGAATATGGTTTTGTACCCCAATGACAAAACATTTGGAGATTATTATGAGAATTCATATTCATCTCATCTGAGAAATAAACTTTGATTCTAAGTAAAATGACAAAGGGAAAGGGTTTTCTTGTTAAACCAAAGCATCAATATCATGGATCATAATAATGTGAATATGTTTTTGAAGTCCAATTAGAAAAAGAATAGAGACAGTTACGGTAATCCATGTTCATTTTACAATAATCATGGATCATAAGAAAGCTTTTCTTGTGAAAGGAAAGCACCAATATCATGCATCCTTTTGAGAAGAATATGTTTCTGTAGCACAATGGCAAAATGCTTGTAGAATATTATGAGAATTCATATTCATCTCATCTGAGATATGAACTTTGATTCTAAGTAAAATGTTGGAAAGAAAGGCTTTTCCTGTAAAACCAAAGCATCAATATCATACATCCTAATAAGATGAATGTGTTTTTGTAGTCCAATCACAAAAAGAATAGAGATTGTTAGGAGAATCCATGCTCATCTCATCTATGGATTTAACTTTATTTTTAAGTAAAATGATGGAAATAGATGCTTTTCTTGTGAATCCAAAGGATCAATATCATGCATCCTATTAAGAAGAATGTGTTTTTGTGGCCCAATCATAAGAAGCTTTGAGATTATTACAAGAATTCATGTTCATCATATCCAAGGAATAAACTTTCTTTCTGAATAAACTGATGGAAAAAAAGGCTTTTCTTGTGAAACCAAAGCATCAATATCCTGCATCCTTTTGAGAAAAATGTGTTTTTGTAGCTTAATGGCAAAATGTTTGGAGATTATTATGAGAACCTATATTCGTCTCATCTTAGATATGAACTTTGATTCTAAGTAAAATGATGGAAAGAAAGGCTTTTCTTGTAAAACCAAGGCATCAATACATGCATCCTAATGAGGTGAATGTGTTTTTGTAGTTAAATCATAAAAAGAATGGAGTTCGTTACAAGAATCCATGTTCGTCTTATCTAAAGAGTGAAGTTTAATTCTAAGAAAAATGATTGTGAAGCCAAAGCATCAGTATCATGCATCCTATTGAGAAGAATGTGTTTTTGTAATGCAATCACAAAAAAAATTGAGATTGTTACAAAAATCCATGTTTGTCATATCTGAGGGATGAACTTTGATTCTATGGGAAATGATAGAAAGAAAAGCTATTCTAGTGAAACCAAAGCATCAATATCATGCATCATTTTGTGAAGAATTTATTTTTGTTACCCAATGACAAAATGTTTAGAAATTATTATGAGAACCCATGTTCATCTCATGTTAGATATGAATTTTGATTCTAGGTAAAATGGTGGAAGGAAAGGCATTTCTTATTAAACCAAAGCATTAATATCATGTATCATAATGAGGTGAATGTGTTTTTATAATTAAATCACAAAAAGAATAGGGATTGTTATGAGAATCCATGTTCGTTTTATCTAAAGAGTGGATTTTATTTCTAAGGAAAATGATAGAAATAGTTGTTTTTCTTGCAAAGCATCAATATCAAGCATCCTATTGAGAAGAATGTGTTTTTGTAGCCCAATCACAAGAAGTTTGGAAATTATTACGAGAATCCATGTTTGTTATATCTAGGGGATGAACTTTAACTATGAGGAAACTGATGGAAAGAAAAGCATTTCTTTTAAAACCAAAACATCAATGTCATGCATCCCTTCGAGACGAATGTGTTTTTGTAGCCTACTGACAAAATGTTTGGAGATTATTATGAGAACCCATGTTCCTTTCATCCTAGATATGAACTTTGATTCTAAGTAAAATGATGGAAAGAAAGGTTTTTCTTGTAAAACCAAAGCATTAATATCGTGCAATGTGTTTTTCTAGTCCAATCATGAAAAGACTAAAGATTGTTACGAGAATCGATGTTCTTCTTATCTAACGAGTGAATTTTATTTTTAAGTAAAGTGATGGAAATATATGCTTTTTTTGTGAAACCAAAGTATCACTACCATGCATCTCATTGAGAAGAATGTGTTTTTGTAGCCCAATCATAAGAAGTCTAGAGAGCATTTCAAGAATCCATGTTTGTCATATTTAAGGGATGAACTTTGATTCTGAGAAAACTAATGGAAAAAAGCCTTTCTTGTGAAACTAAAGCGTTAATATCATTCATCCTTTTGGGAAGAATGTGTTTTTGTAGTCTAATGACAAAATGCTTGTAGATTATTATAAGAACCCATGTTTGTCTCATCTGAGATATGAACTTTGATTCTAAGTAAAATGATGGAAAGAAAGGCTTTTCTTGTAAAGCCAAAGCATCAATTTCATGCACCTAAATGAGGTGAATGTGTTTTTGTAGTCTAATCACAAAAAGACTGGAGATTGTTACGAGAATCCATATTCTTTTTATTTAGGGAGTTAATTTTATTTAAGTAAAGTGATGGAAAGATATGCTTTTCTTGTGAAACCAAAGCTTCAGTACCATGTATCCTATTGAAAAGAATGTGTTTTTATGGCCCAATCACAAGAAGTTTGGAGAGTATTACAAGAATCCATGTTTGTCATATCTAAGGGGTGAACTTTGATTCTAAGGAAGTTGATGGAAAGAAAAGCTTTTCTTTTGAAACCAAAGCATCAATATCATGCATGCTTTTGAGAAAAATGTGTTTTTGTAGCCCAATGACAAAATGTTTAGAGATTATTATGAGAACCCATGTTTGTCTCATCTGAGATATGAACTTTGATTCCACATAAAATAATGGAAAGAAAGGCTTTTCTTGAAAAACCAAAGCATCAATATCATGCACCCTAATGAGTTGAATGTGTTTTGGTAGTCTAATCACAAAAAGAATGGAGTTTGTCATGAAAATCCATGTTCCTCTTATCTAAGGATTAAACTTTATTTCTAAGGAAAATAATGGAAAAAGGTGCTTTTCTTGTGAAACCAAAGCACCAATATCATGCATCCTATTGAGAAAAATGTGTTTTTGTAGTCCAATCATGAAAAGAATGGAGATTGTTACTAGAATCCATGTTTTTCATATATGAGGGATAAACTTTGATTCTAAGGAAACTGATAGAATGAAAAGCTTTTCTGGTGAAACCAAAGCATCAATATCATGCATCCTTTTAAAGAATATGGTTTTGTAGCCTAATGACAAAACATTTAGAGATTATTATGAGAATCCATATTCATCTAACCTGAGAAATGAACTTTGATTCTAAGTGAAATGATAAAGGGAAAGGCTTTTCTTGTTAAATCGAAGTATCAATATCATGGATCATAATGATATGAATGTGTTGTTGTAGTCCAATCAGAAAAAGAATAATGATTGTTACAATAATCCATGTTCGTTTTATGTAAGGAGTTAACTTTATTTTTAAGTAAAATAATGGAAAGAGATACTTTTCTTATGAAACTAAGGACCAATATCATGCATCCTATTGAGAAGAATGTGTTTTTGTAGCCCAATTCCAAGAAGTTTGAAGAGTATTACAAGAATTCATGTTTGTCATATCCAAAGGATGAACTTTGATTCTGAGGAAACTGGTGGAAAGAAAAGCTTTTCTTGAGAAAGGAAAGCATCAATACCATGCATCCTTTTGAGAAGAATGTGTTTTTGTAGCATAATGAAAAAATGTTTGGAGAACATTATAAGAATTTATATTCATCTCACCTTAGATATGAACTTTGATTCTAAGTAAAATGATGGAAAGAAAGGCTTTTCTTGTAAAACCAAAGCATCAATATCATACATCCTAATGAGGTGAATGTGTTTTTGTAGTCCAATCACAAAAAGAATGGAGATTGTTACGAGAATCCATGTTTATCTTATCTAAGGAGTGAACCTTATTTCTAAGTAAAATGATGAAAATAAATGATTGTTTTGTGAATCCAAATTATCAATATCATGCATCCTATTGAGAAGAATGTGTTTTTGCAGCCCAATCACAAGAAGTTTGGAGAGTATTACAAGAATTCATGTTCGTCATATCTAAAGGATGAACTTTCATTCTAAATAAACTGATGGAAAGAAAAGCTTTTCTTGTGAAACCAAAGTATCAAAGTCATGCATCCTTCTAAGAAGAATGTGTTTTTGTAGCCTAATGACAAAATGTTTGGAGATTGTTATGAGAACCCATGTTTGCCTCATCTAAGATATGAACATTGATTCTAAGCAAATTGGTGGAAAGAAAGGCTTTTCTTGCAGAACCAAGCATCAATATCTTGTACCCTAATGAGGTGAATGTGTTTTTGTAGTCTAATGATAAAAAAATTGGAGATTGTTATGAGATTCTATGTTTTTTTTATCTAAGGAGTGAACTGTATTTCTAAGGAAAATAATGGAAAGAGATGTTTTTCTTGTGAAACCAAAGCACCACTACCATGCATCATATTGAGAAGAAAGTGATTTTGTAGCCCAATCACAAGAAGTTTGGAGAGTATTACAAGAATTAATGTTTGTCATATCCAAGGGATCAACTTTGATTCTAAGGAAACTAATAGAAAGAAAGGTTTTTCTTGTGAAACCAAAGCATCAATATCATCATCCTTTTGAGAAGAATGTGTTTTTGTAGCGCAATGACAAAATTTTTGGAGAATATTATGAGAATTCATATTTGTCCCATCTGAGATATGACCTCGATTCTAAGTAAAATGATGGAAAAAAAGGCTTTTCTTGTGAAACCAAAGCATCAATATCATACATCTTAAAGAGGTGAATGTGTTTTTGTAGTCCAATCACCAAAAGAATGGAGATTGTTACGAGAATCCTTGTTGTCTTATCTAAGGAGTGAACTTTATTTCTAAGTAAAATGATGGAAAGAGATACTTTTCTTGTGAAACCAATGGATCAATATCATGTATCCTATTAAGAAGAATGTCTTTTTGTGGCCCAATCATAAAAAGTTTGGAGAGTATTACAAGAATTCTTATTTGTCATATCCAAGAGATGAACTTTGATTCTAAGGAAACTTATGTAAAGCAAAGCTTTTCTTGCAAAAGGAAAGCATCAATATCATGTATCCTTTCAAGAAGAATGTGTTTTTGTAGCACAATGACAAAATGTTTAGAGAATATTATGAGAATTCATATTCATCCCATCTGAGATATGAACTTTGATTCTAAGTAAAATGATGGAAGTAAAGGCTTTTCTTGTTAAACCAAAGCATCAGTATCATACATCCTAATGAGGTGAATGTGTTTTTGTAGTCCAATGACAAAAAGAATAGAGATTGTTAAGAGATTCCATGTTTGTCTTATCTAAGGAGTGAACTTTATTTCTAAGTAAAATGATGGAAAGAGATGCTTTTCTTGTGAATCCAAAGGATCAATATCATGCATCCTATTGAGAAGAATGTGTTTTTTAGCCCAATCACAGGAAGTTTGGAGAGTATTACAAGAATTCATGTTTGTCATATATAAAGGATGAACTTTAATTTTGAGGAAACTGATGAAAAAAGTTTCTTATGAAACAAAGCATCAATATCATGCATCCTTTTGAGAAGAATGTGTTTTTGTAGCGCAATGACAAAATGTTTGGAGAATATGAGAATTCATATTCATTTCATCTGAGATATGAATTTAATTCTAAGTAAAATGATGGAAAGAAAGGCTTTTCTTGCTAAACCAAAGCATCAATATCATACATCTTAATGAGGTTAATATGTTTTTGTAGTCCAATCGCAAAAACAATAGAGATTGTTACGAGAATCCTTGCTTGTCTTATCTAAAGAGTGAACTTTATTTCTAAGTAAAATGATGGAAAGAGATGCTTTTCTTGTGAATCCAAAGGTCCTATATCATGTATCCTATTGAGAAAAATGTGTTTTGTTGCCCAATCACAAGAAGTTTGAAGAGTATTATGAGAATTCATGTTCACGATATCTAAGGGATAAACTTTCATTCTGAATAAATTGATGGAAAGAAAGGATTTTCTTGTGAAACCAAAGCACCATTATCATGCAACCTAATGAGAAAAATGTGATTTTGCAGCCCAATCACAAGAAGTTTGGAGAGTATTATAAGAATTAATGTTTGTCATATCCAAGGGATGAACTTTGATTCGGAAGAAACTAATGGAAAGAAAAGCTTTTCTTGTGATAAAGCGTCAATATCATGCACCCTTTTGAGAAGATTGTGTTTTTGTAGCACAACGACAAAATGTTTGGAGAGTATTACGAGAACATGTATTCGTCTCATCTAAGATATGACTTTGATTTTAAGTAAAATGATGGAAATAAAGGCTTTTCTTATTAAACCAAAGCATCAATATCATACATCCTGATGAGGTGAATGTTTTTTTGTACTCAATCACAAAAAGAATAGAGATTGTTACGAGAATCCATGTTCGTCTTATCTAAGGAGTAAACTTTATTTCTAAGTAAACTGATGGAAATAGATGCTTTTCTTCTGAAACTAATGGATCAATATCATGTATCCTGTTGAGAAGAATGTGTTTTGTGGCCCAATCACAAGAAGTTTGGTGAGTATTACAAGAATTATTATTTGTCATATCCAATGGATGAACTTTGATTCTCAGGAAACTGATGGAAAGAAAAGCTTTTCCTACGAATGGAAAGCATCAATTTCATGTATCCTTTTGAGTAGAATGTGTTTTTGTAGCATAATGACAAAATGTTTGAAGAATATTATGAGAATTCATATTCATCTCATCGAGATATGAACTTTGATTCTATGTAAAATGATGGAAAGAAAGGCTTTTTTTGTAAAACCAATGCATCAATATCATACATCCTAATGAGGTGAGTGTGTTTTTGTAGTCCAATCATAAAAAGAATAGAGATTGTTAGGAGAATCCATGTTCATCGTATCTAAGAAGTGAACTTTATTTCTAAGTAAAATGATGGAAAGAGATGATTTTCTTGTGAATCCAAAGGATCAATATCATGCATCCTATTGAGAAGAATATGTTTTTATAGCCCAATCACAATAAGTTTGGAGAGTATTACAAGAATTCATGTTTGTTATATCTAAAATATGAACTTTGATTCTGAGGAAATTAATTACAAAAAAGCTTTTCTTGTGAAACAAAAGTATCAATATCATGCATCCTTTTAAGAAGAATGTGTTTTTGTACCTTATTGACAAAATGTTTGGACATTATTATGAGAACCCATGTTTGTCTCATCTGAGATATGAACTTTGATTGTAAGTAAAATGATGGAAAAAAGGGCTTTGTTGCAGAACCAAGCATCAATATCTCACACCTTACTGAGCTAAATGTGTTTTTGTAGTCTAATCACAAAAAGACTGGAGATTGTTATGAGATTCCATGTTCTTTTTATCTAGGGAGTAAACTTTATTTCTAAGGAAAATGATGGAAAGAGATGCTTTTCTTGTGAAACCAAAGCACCACTACCATGCATCCTATTGAGAATAATGTGATTTTGTAGCCCAATCATAAAAAGTTTGGGGAGTATTACAAGAATTAATGTTTGTCGTATCCAAGGGATGAACTTTGATTTTGAGGAAATTAATGGAAAGAAAAGCTTTTCGTGAGAAAGCAAAGCGCCAATATCATGCATCATTTTAAGAAGAATGTGCTTTTGTAGAGCAATGACAAAATGTTTGGAGAATATTATGAGAATCCATATTCATCTCATCTAAGATATGAACTTTGATTCTAAGTAAAATGATGGAAAGAAAGGCTTTTCTTGTTAAACCAAAGCATCAATATCATGCATCTTAATAAGGTGAATGTGTTTTTATAGTCCAACCACAAAAAAGAATGGACATTGTTACGGGTATCCTTGTTCGTCTTATCTAAGGAGTGAACTTTATTTCTAAGTAAAATGATGGAAAGAGATGCTTTTCTTGTGAATCCAAAGGACCAATGTCATGCATCCTATTAAGAAGAATATGTTTTTGTTGCCCAGTCACAAGAAGTTTGGGGAGTATTATGAGAATTCATGTTCGTCATATCTAAGGGATGAACTTTCATTCTAAATAAACTAATGGAAAGAAAAGTTTTTCTTGTGAAACCAAAGCATCAATATCATGCATCCTATTAAGAACAATGTGATTTTGTAGCCTAATCACAAGTAGTTTAAAGAGTATTACAAGAATTCATGTTTGTCATATCCAAGAGATGAACTTTGATTCGGGGGAAGCTAATGGAAAGAAAAGCTTTTCTTATGAAAACAAAGCATCAATATCATGCAACCTTTTGAGAAGAATGTGTTTTTATAGCATAATGACAAAATGTTTAGAGAATATTATGAGATTCCATATTCGTCTCATCTAAGATATGAACTTTGATTTTAAGTAAAATGATGGAAAGAAAGGCTTTTCTTGTTAAACCAAAGCATCAATATCGCACATCCTAATAAGGTGAATGTGTTTTTGTAGTCCAATCACAAAAAGAATGGAGATTGTTATGAGAATCCATGTTTGTCTTATCTAAGGAGTGAACTTTATTCTAAGTAAAATGATGGAAATAAATGCTTTTCTTGTGA
The DNA here is from genome assembly GCA_038382065.1 of Adansonia grandidieri. NCBI lineage: Eukaryota > Viridiplantae > Streptophyta > Magnoliopsida > Malvales > Malvaceae > Adansonia > Adansonia grandidieri. Next base: position 5,385 of record JBBYHK010030898.1, on the reverse strand, counting down.
AACCATTGGATCAATATCATGTATCCTATTAAGAAGAATGTGTTTTTGTGGCCCAATCACACAAAGTTTGGAGAGTATTACAAGAATGTCATATCCAAGGGATGAACTTTGATTCTGAGGAAACTGGAAAGCTTTTCTTGCAAAAGGAAAGCATCAATATGATGTATCCTTTCAAGAAGAATGTGTTTTTTGTAGCACAATGACAAAATGTTTGGAGAATATTATAAGAATTCATATTCGTCTCATCTGAGATATGAACTTTGATTCTAAGTAAAATGATGGAAATAAAGGCTTTTCTTGTAAAACCAAAGCATCAATATCCTACATCCTATTCAGGTGAATGTGTTTTTGTTGTCCAATCACAAAAGAATGGAGATTGTTACGAGAATCCATGTTCATCTTACCTAAGGAGTGAACTTTATTTCTAACTAAAATGATGGAAAAAGATGCTTTTCTTGTGAAACCAATGGATCAATATCATGTATCCTATTAAGAAGAATGTGTTTTTATGGCCCAATCATAAGAGGTTTGGTGAGTATTACAAGAATTAATGTTTGTTATATCCAAGTGATAAACTTTGATTCTGAGGAAACTGATGGAAACGAAAGCTTTTCTTGTGAAAGAAAAGCATCAATATGATGTATCCTTTTGAGAAGAATGTGTTTTTGCAGCACAATGACAAAATGTTTGGAGAATGTTATAAGAATTCATATTCATCTCATCTGAGATATGAACTTTGATTCTAAGTAAAATGATGGAAAGAAAGGCTTTTCTTGTAAAACCAAAGCATCAATATCATACATCCTAATGAGGTGAATGTGTTCTTTTAGTCCAATCACAAAAAGAATGGAGATTATTAGGAGAATCCATGTTAATCTTATACAAGGAGTGAACTTTATTTCTAAGTAAAATGATGGAAAGAGTTGATTTTCTTATGAATCCAAAGGATCAATATCATGCATCCAATTGAGAATAATGTGTTTTTGTAGCCCAATCACAAGAAGTTTGGAGAGTATTATGAGAATTCATGTTTGTCATATCTAATGGATGAACTTTGATTCTGAGGAAACAAATAAAGAAAAGCTTTTCTTGTGAAACCAAAGCATCAATATCATGCATCCTTTTGAGAAGAATGCATTTTTGTAGCCTATTGACAAAATGTTTGTAGATTATTATGAGAACCCATGTTCATCGCATCTGAGATAAGAACTTTGATTCTAAGTAAAATGATCCAAAGAAGGGCTTTGTTGTAGAAGCGAGCATCAATATCTTGCACCCTAATGTGGTGAATGTGTTTTGTTGTCTAATCACAAAAAGACTGGAGATTGTTACAAGAATCCATATTTTTTTTATCTAGGAAGTGAACTTTATTTATGAGAAAAATGATGGAAGGAGATGCTCTTCTTATGAAACCAAAGCATCATTACCACGCATCCTATTGAGAAGAATGTGATTTTGTAGCCTAATCATATGAAGTTTGGAGAGTATTACAAGAATACATGTTTGTCATATCCAAGGGATAAACTTTGATTCTGAGGAAACTAATGGAAAAAAAAGCTTTTCTTGTGAAAGCAAAGCATCAATATCATGCATCCTTTTGAAAAGAATGCATTTTTGTACCACAATGACAAAATGTTTGGAGAATATTATGAGAATCCATATTCATTTCATCTGAGATATGAACTTTGATTCTAAGTAAAATAATGGAAAGAAAGGCCTTTCTTTTTAAACCAAAGCATCAACATCGTACATCCTAATGAGCTGAATATGTTTTTACAGTCCAATCATAAAAAGAATAGATATTGTTACGAGAATCCGTGTCTGACTTATCTAAGGAGTGAACTTCATTTCTAAGTAAAATGATGGAAAGAGATGCTTTTCTTGTGAAACCAGAGGATCAATATCATGCATCCTATTAAGAAGAATGTGTTTTTGTAGCCATATCATGGAGAGCATTGCAAGAATTCATGTTTGTGATATCTAAGGGATGAACTTTGGTTCTGAGGAAATTGATGAAAAGAAAAGCTTTTCTTAAAGCATCAATATAATGCATCCTTTTGAGAAAAATGTGTTTTTGTAGCACAATGACAAAATGTTTGGAGAATATTATGAGAATCCATATTCATCTGATCTGAGATAGGAACTTTGATTCTAAGTAAAATGATGGAAAAAAAGGCTTTTCTTGTTAAAATGATGGAAAGAGATGCTTTTCTTGTGAAACCAGAGGATCAATATCATGCATCCTATTAAGAAGAATGTGTTTTTGTAGCCATATCATGGAGAGCATTGCAAGAATTCATGTTTGTGATATCTAAGGGATGAACTTTGGTTCTGAGGAAATTGATGAAAAGAAAAGCTTTTCTTAAAGCATCAATATAATGCATCCTTTTGAGAAAAATGTGTTTTTGTAGCACAATGACAAAATGTTTGGAGAATATTATGAGAATCCATATTCATCTGATCTGAGATAGGAACTTTGATTCTAAGTAAAATGATGGAAAAAAAGGCTTTTCTTGTTAAACCAATGCATCAATATCAAACATCTTAATGAGGTGAATGTGTTTTTGTAATCACAAAAAGAATAGAGATTATTACAAGAATCCATGTTCGTCTTATCCAAAGAGTGAACTTTATTTCTAAGTAAAGAGATGAAAAGAGATGCTTTTCTTGTGAATCCAAAGAACCAAAATCTTGCATCCTATTGAGAAGAATGTGTTTTTGGTGCCTAATCACAAGAAGTTTGGAGAGTATTACAAGGATTCATGTTTGTCATAATTAAAGGATGAACTTTGATTTTGAGGAAACTAATGGAAAGAAAAGCTTTTCTTGTGAAACCAAAGCATTAATATCATGCATCTTTTTTAGAAGAACGTGTTTTTGTAGCCTAATGACAAAATGTTTAGAGATTATTATGAGAACCCATGTTCGTCTCATTTGGATGTGAACTTTGATTCTAAGTAAAATAATGGAATGAAAGGCTTTTCTTGCAAAACCAAGGTATTAATATCGTGCATCCTGATGAGGTGAATGTGTTTCTATCATCTAATCACAAAAGAAATGGAGTTCATTAGGAGAATCCATGTTCATCTTATCTAAGGAGTGAACTTTATTTCTAAGGAAAATGATCGAAAGAGTTGCTTTTCTTGTGAAATGAAAGCATCACTACCATGCATCCTATTGAGAAGAATGTGAATTTGTAGCCCAATCACAAGAAGTTTGAAGAGTAATACAAGAATTCATGTTTGTCATATCCAAGGGATAAACTTTGATTCAGAGGAAACTAATAGAAAGAAAAGCTTGTCTTGTCAAAGCAATGTGTCAATATCATTCATCCTTTTGAGGAGAATTTGTTTTTGTAGCACAATGACAAAATGTTTGGAGAATGTTATGAGCATCCATATTCATTTCATCTGAGTTATAAACTTTGATTCTAAGTAAAATGATGGAAAGAAAGGCTTTTTCTTGTTAAACCAATGCATTAATATCTTGGGTACTAATGAAGTGAATGCATTTTTGTAGCCTAGTCACAAAAAGAGTAGAGATCATTACGAGAATCCATGTTCATTTTATGTAAGGAGTTAACTTTATTTCTAAGTAATATGATGGAAAGAGATGCTTTTCTTGTGAAACTAAATGATTAATATCATGCATCCTATTGAGAAGAATGTGTTTTAGTAGCCCAATCAGAAGAGGTTTGGAGAGTATTTCAAGAATTCATGTTTGTTGCATCCAAGGGATGAACTTTGATTCTAAGGAAACTGACAGAAAGAAAAGCTTTTCTTGTGAAAGCAAAGCATCAATATCATGCATCCTTTTGACAAAAATGTGTTTTTGTAGCATAATGACAAAATGTTTGGAGAATATTATGAGAATCCATGTTTGACTCATCTTAGATATGAACTTTAATTTTAAGTAAAATGATGGAAAAAAAGGTTTTTTCTTGTAAAACCAAAGCATCAATATCATACATCCTAATAAGGTGAATGTGCTTTTGTAGTCGAATCACAAAAAGAATGGAGATTGTTACGAGAATCAATGTTCATCTTATCTAAGGAGTGAACTTTATTTATAAGTAAATTGATGGAAAGAGATGCTTGTCTTGTGAATCCAAAGGATCAACATCATGCATCCTATTGAGAAGAATATGTTTTTGTTACCTAATCACAAGAACTTTGGAGAGCATTACAAGAATTCATGCGTGTCATATCTAAGGGATGAGCTTTTATTCTTAAGGAAAGAAATTTTTTTCTTTTGAAACCAAAGGATGAATATCATGCATCCTTTTGAGAAAAATGTGTTTTTGTAGCCCCATGACAAAATGTTTGGAGATTATTATGAGAACCCATGTTCGTCTCATTTTAGATATCAGCTTTGATTCTAAGTAAAATGATGGAAAAAGTGGCTTTTCTTATCAAACCAAAACATCAATATCATGCATCCCAATGAGGTGCATATGTTTTTCTAGTCTAATCACAAAAAGAATGAAGAATGTTATGAGAATCCATGTTCGTCTTATCTAAGGAGTGAACTTTATTTCTAAGTAAAATGATGGAAAAAGTTATTTTTCTTGTGAAACCAAAGCATTAATATCAAGCATCCTATTGAGAAGAATGCGTTTCTATAGCCCAATCACAAGAAGCTTAGAGAGTACTATGAAAATCCATGTTTGTCATATATAAGGGATGAACTTTGATTCTAATGAACCTGATGGAAGAAAATGCTTTTCTTTTGAAACCAAAGTATCAATATCATGTATCCTTATGAGAAGAATGTGTTTTTGTCGCCCAATGACAAAATGTTTGGAGATTATTATGAGAACCCATGTTCATCTCATCTTAGATATGAACTTTGATTCTAAGTAAAATGATGGAAAAAAAAGCTTTTCTTGTAAAACCAAAGCATCAATATCATGCATCCCAATGAGATAGATGTGTTTTTGTAGTCTAATCACAAAAAGAATGGAGATTGCTACGAGAATCTATGTTCGTCTTATCTAAGGAATGAACTTTATTTCTAAGTATAATGATGGAAAGAGTTGCTTTTCTTGTGAAACCAAAGCATTAATATCAAGCATCCTATTGAGAAGAATGTGTTTTCGTAGTCCAATCATAAGAAGTTTGAAGAGTAATATAGGAATCCATGTTTGTCATATCTAAGGATGAACTTTGATTCTAAGGAAACTGATGGAAAAAAGTGTTTTTCTTGTGAAACCAAAGCATCAATATCATGCATCATTTTAAGAAGAATGCATTTTTGTAGCCTAATGCCATAATGTTTGTAGAATATTATAAGAATCCATATTCGTCTTATCTGAGATATGAACTTTGATTCTAAGTAAAATGATGGAAAGAAAGGCTTTTCTTGTAAAACCAAAGCATCAATATC
>JBBYHK010030499.1:0-10000 GCA_038382065.1 Adansonia grandidieri | reverse complement strand
GGGATCCAGGGGGTACCAGTTAAAGAACAAATAACTAATAGTTAGTCAACTAATATCCAAATCTACAACAAAATGTCTCGGCTACTAATCCATCAGTCATCATCATTAACCCTGATGCTCATTTACAAGGGGTAAGTGTAAAACTATAGTGCCCAAGAAGAGTCAACAGGCCCTAGCATAGATGAAAAGGAAAAATGTAAATAGAAAGGTAAAGAGTAGGTTGAAGCAAAGATAAAAAAAAATTACAACTTCTTGAGAAGAGGTTAAAAGCCACTGAAAGGGCCGAATTATTTAGCAACGTGGGCATTAAAGACCTCAGTCAAGTACCAAATTTAATCCTCTTGTTGAAATTTAAAATGACTGAGTTTGAAAAGTACAAAGGCACTGCTTCTCTTCAAGCACACATTAAAATGTTCATCAAGAAAATGGCTAGTTATGCCCAGAAATAACAAGCTTTTGATTCACTATTTTCAAGAAAGCTTCTTTGGATCTGCGCTAAGATGGTACAATTATTTGAACTGCGCTTAAATTCAATGCTAGCTTGATTTAGCTAATGCATTTCTTTAACAATATAAACATATGGCTGAATAGGTGTCTGATAGACTAACTCTTCCGAATATGGAGAAGAAGTCTACAAAATCTTTTAAAGAAGGATGGAGAGACATGGATACTTAGGTTCAACCTCCCTTAACTAAGAAAGAAACCACGATGCTATTCATGAGCACTTTGCACCCCCTTATTATGACAAATTGGTAAGGAACACAACTAAGAATTTTGTAGATCTTGTTATTCCTGGAGAGACAATTAAGACAACTGTAATGGCTAGTAAAATCATGACTGGGGAGTCTTCTACTGGAAAGAAGCCAAGGATAAGAAAGAAGAATGAAAAAGCTCCATCGGTTAACTAAGCCAATTAACCGTACCATTAAAGACCTCATCCACATTACCAAAACCAAAGATAGCAAACCCAAAATACCTATTCTCTTAACATATCCAGAGCTCCTACTTCAACATCACGTCAGACCACCACTTTGAACCTTACTCAACAAAACAAACTAAGACCCAATGTAAATCCATTAGCCTAAAGAGCCAACCAACCTAGATCTCTCTATAGCCTCTTATTTACTCATATAAAGAAATGTTTGATAAACCTTTTGAAGCACGGTTAGTGGCTCTAATCTTTTTTAAACCATATGAAAGAAATTACCCCAGTTGGTATGACCCAAGTCTGCACTGTGAGTATGATAGAGGGATAACAACTCCAGAGGTAATGTTACAAGCCAACTGGCTACTATTGATAGAAATGGGGTAAGCCATGTGATAAGGAGTTATCGTATCTATGACCCAGAAACTAGTGAAACCAGTTCAAAACTAAGTCAGAAGGACATATATCTGGAAAAGTAGTAGTTATCGAGGATAGCTTAGTAGAAGTACAGAAATTGGTTAAGGAAAAAGAGGCTGTTAAATTTCTTAAGTTTATTAAGCACCGTAAGTATAGTATAGTAGACTAGTTAAAGCAGCAACTGCTATGTTAACCCTACTATTCAGCTTAAAAGCATATCAGAATGCTTTGTTGAAATTACTCAACCAGGCTTATATTTCTTAATCATTTCCATAAATAAGCTGGATCGTCTAGTAATTAACATTGTTGGTGACAATTTCATTTCATTTAGTGAGGATAACATCCCACTGGGGCACCACTTCAACAAAAGCTCTCAATATCATAACTCACTATAAAGAGACTATATTGCCCAAAGTGCTCATTAACAATGGATTAACTTTGAATGTAATGCCATTGATCACATTGTCTTATTTGCCAATTAATGTCAGTCAGATTAAGGATAGCCATATAGTTGTTAAGGCATTTGATGGGACCAAAAGAGAAAACAAAGGGACTATTTTGGTCACTTTAGATATTGGCTCTTACCGATTTGAGATTGAATTTTATGTGATAGACATTATCCCAGCATACAACGATTTGTTGGACAACCATGGATTCATTTTGCCAAGCTATCCTATCATCACTACACCAAAATGTTAAATTCATAGTTGATGAAAAGTTGATTAACCTATTTAGGGAAAAAGACATTGTGGCCATGACTTCTACTAAAACCCCTTACATTGAAGCTGATACTGAAATTGAAGAATGCTCTTGTAGGTCCTTTGAAATTATCAATGCCACTTTTGTTGTAAAAAGTCTATAATCCCAATACTTAGACTTTTAAATAGCACCCGCATGGGTTTCTAGCATATAGTCAAGAAAAGAGGCCAAGCTAGAAGTGGATTTGGGAAATATTGGTAAGGGATCAGCCGATCTAGCAATGTCATTAGCAAGAAAGGTAAGTAGGGACTGGGCTTCAAGCCAAAGTGGAGTCAAAAAAAGAAATTTGAAAATAGATCTCCAAGAAAGAAGCTAGTCCAAGCCTTTAGTCAACAGTTAAGCCAAAAATCAATACTCTACCCCTTACTGGATGAAATCTTTTGTTATGGAGGGGTTATTAATCTAGGAGCTAAAGAAAAAAAAGCCAATAGAGTTGTTATGGTGGTTAACAAAGCTTTTGAAAAGTGTTAGATGGCCACCATTGATGACCATGGGAACCATTCTTTTCCTTTTAGATGCATCTTAAAAAGTTGACTTGTATTAAGAGAACTGTAGTGCTTAGATCGATTTCAAAGTAATCTTGGGAACTTGTTTTGTCATCTAAGAATCTTTTCAGTGAAAACTTGAAATGTTAAATTTTCATTTATAGAAAGAAAATGCATATGACCTTTTTGTCTATGTCAAATTTCTTCTATACTAATTTTTTTTTTTACATACATTTATAAAATCATGTCATAAATTTGTTTACCTATTCTTTTTCTCTTTTTTACCTTTACAAATTTCCCATTCAAGGAAAAATGGATGGTCCCAAACATGATTTAGAGGTTAATTTTGAGCAGACTATTAGCTTGAATAATGTTGATTTTGAAGAAAATGATGATAATCATTCTTTGCCATCTGATCTACTAAAAATAATCAAGCAAGATGATTAATGAATAATGCCCCATAAAGAATCCATGAAGATGATAAATTTAAGGGATGATGAGAATGATAGAAAAAAAGTCAGGATAGGGACTGCCCTAATGCCCATCACTTGGAAAGAATTAATAAGTTTGCTTCAGGAATTTTGGGATGTTTTCACATGGTCCTACCAAGACATGCTAGGATTGGATACCAAAATCATAGTCCATAAATTACCTGTAAAACTAGAATTCAAACCGATTCAGCAGAAGTTAAGAAGAATGAAAATAGAAATGCTTCTAAAAATAAAAGAAGAGGTAAAGAAACAATTTAAGGCTTGATTTTCTAAAGTGGCAAAATATCTAGAATAGGTCACAAATATTGTCTTAGTTCGCAAAAAGAATGGTGACTTAAATTGTCTGTAGACTATCGGGACCTAAATTGAATGAGTTTAAAGGATAATTTTCCTCTTTCCTATATAAATACTTTGGTTCATAATACTATGAAGAATTGTCTATTTTCTTTCATGGATGGATATTCGGGGTGTAACCAGATAAATATGGCACCAGAAGACATGGAAAAGATAACCTTTGTCATAATGTTGGGAAGTTTTTGTTATAAGGTGATGCTGTTTGGACTGAAAAATGCTGGGATAACTTATCATATGGCAATGATCACTCTATTCCATGATATAATGCACAAAGAGCTAAAAGTATATGTGGATGATATGATTGCCAAGTTGCCTCAAAAGGAAAGACACATTGTAGATTTACAAAAGTTGTTCAAAAGATTAAGAAATAACCAGTTGAAGTTAAATTTGACAAAATGCACTTTTAATGCAAGGTCAGGAAAGTTATTAGGCTTTATTATGAGTAAAAAAAAGGATTGAAGTTGATCCAGATAAGATTAAAGCCATCCAAGAATTACCATCCCCACATACGCAAAAATAGGTACAAAGTTTCTTAGAAAGGTTGAATTACATTGCTAGATTCATATCCCAACTCACAAATAAGTGCGACCCGATTTTTTGGCTCTTGCATAGACAAAACCCTGGTGAATAGAATAAAGATTGCTAGTAAACATTGGAAAAAGTTAAGCGTAATTTGCCAATGTTGGTACCACCTGTATCGAGACAACTTTTGATGTTGTACTTGTCAGTGTTTGAAAGGTCTATAGGTTGTGTACTAGGACAACAAGATGAGATAGGAAAGAAGGAGTGGGCTATTTACTACCTCAGCAAGAAATTTCTTGATTATGAGGCAAATTATTCTTAAATAGAAAAGATATGTTGTGGCTTAGTTTAAATTGCAAAAGGCTCTAACAGTACATATTATGTCATACCAACTGGCTAATTAGCAAAATGGACCTGATCAAATATCTGCTTGAAGCACTGACTTTGTCAAAAAGGATAGCTTGATAGCCAGTCTCGTTATCAAAATATGAAATGGTTATGTGAGTCAGAAGGTAATTAAAGGGAGTGTTGTTGTTGAATTCCTAGCACACCAAGCACTTGATGATTATCAGCCATTGAATTCTGACTTTCCTAATGAGGATTTAATAAATATTTTGGTGGAAGAAGAAGGAGTTGTCAAAAGAATTAACATGGAAAATGTATTTCAATGGAGCATCAAATGCTTTAGACCATGGAATCAAGGAAATTTAAATATTTTTAGAAGGAAGCTATTACCCTTTCACTGCTCGATTGGACTTTGATTGCATACACAATGTAGCAGAATGTAAAGCATGTGTTATGGGACTTTGAGTAGTGATAGAGAGAAAAGGTTAACTATTGAAAATATATGGGGACTCAACCTTGGTGATCCATCAATTGCATGAAGGATGGGAAACTCAGGATTCAAAGATGCAACAATAAAGAAAGCTAATTCTAGAATTTCTTGAAGAGTTTGAGAAGGTTGAATTTGTTCAACTGACTCAAGATGATAATCAAATGGCTGATGCTTTAGCCACCTTGGCTTCGATGCTTAAAGTAAATGAGGGGTAAGAGATAACACCAACTTAGATGAGCATATATGTGTCTTCTGCATGCTGTTACAATGTCAAAATGGAAGTAGATGGTCTTCCATAGTATCATGACATTAAAAGATATCTTAAGGATCGAGCATACCCGGATAATGCCACTGAGACTGACAAAAAAAATTTAAGGAGGCTGGCGATAAATTTTATTTTGGATAGAGAGATTTTTTACAAAAAGAGTTATGATCAAATGTTACTAAGGTGTGTTGATGCTCCTAAAGCATAAAAGATATGGGAAGAAGTGCATGAGGGGATTTATGGTATCCATACGAATAGACACAAAATGGCAAAGCAAATCATAAGACTAGGTTATTTCTAGATGACTATGGAAGGTGATTGTGTTAAATATGCCTAAAAGTGTCATAAATGCCAAGTCTATGTTGACAAGATCCATGTACCACCTTCACCATTGCATGTCATAACTGCACCATGGCTTTTCTCTATATAGGGCATGAATGTTATTAGACCAATTACCCTTTTAGCTTTGAACCGTTTTCACTTCATCTTAGTGTCTATTGATTACTTCACCAAATGGGTTGAATAATAAATGTGACAAGGTTGATAGTGATAAACTTTTTGATGACTAGTAGCATTTGTCAATTTAGGATCCTTAAAAAAATTATAATAGATAATGCCTCCAATTTAAATAATAAATTGATAATAGAGATATGCAACTAGCTCAAAATTTCTCATCACAATTTAGTGACATATAATCCAGAGATGAACGGAGCATAGATGCTGCTAATAAAAATATTAAAAAATCATAGGGAAGATGGTAGAAACCAATAAAAATTGGCTTGAGAAGCTCCCCTTTGCCCTTTTGGCTTATACAACTTCAGTCCAAACTTTAACTAGGGCAACACCTTATTCATTAGTCTATGGTATAGAGGTTGTCTTAGCAATTGAAGTGGAGATCCCTTCACTTTGAGTTTTAATGGAAACTAAGTTGGAAAATACTGGATAGGTTCGAGATCGTTATAAGCAACTAAGCTTCATTAAAGAAAAAAGGCTAAAAGCTGTTCAACATGGGCAGATGTACTAAAAAAGAATGATGAGAGCACATGATAAGAAACTTCATCCCAGAAATTCCATAAGGAAGAATTGATACTAAAAAGAATATTGCTAGGATAAAAAGATCCTCGTTGCAAATAGGCACCCAATTAGGAAAAGCTTTTTATTGTCCAGAAGACATTTTCAAGAGGAGCATTGGTATTGGTAGAGAGATGGAGGAATTCTACCAAGCCCTATTAATTCGGATAATGAAAAAAATATTATGCCTAAAAAAGATAAAGAGAAAGAAAAAAAATGAAAAAAAAAATGAAAACCTAAAAAAGCGTTCATTTTAAAAAAAATAAAAAACAAGAAAATGGATGAAAACAAGAAAATGTGCCCATCTAAAAAAAGAAAAAAATCAAATGAAAACTCAAAAAGGCTATCTGATCAAAGATGGCCTAGGGGGAAGACTTTAAGCTAAAGGCTTAAAGTGACAGCTCAAGCATTTAAAAAGAATGGACAAAGCATAATTTGCTAAAAGACTAAGTCTGAAAAAGGCATAGTATCATTAGAGGCATCTTCAAGAGATGGATCTTTATGAAAGTAAACTTTTCATTTAGAAGAAATCTTTAAAAAATTGGATGGGAGATCTCACTTATCTGAGTAATATCTAAATCATTTTTTTAGTTTATCATCATTTTAAAAATAATCAATGTTGTATCTTCTTTCTTTGTTGTAACATAAGTACATATTCTCATTCATACGTTTGTTAAATAGTCTTTTGGACAATGCTCACATATTTAACATTTTGGGCAAATAGAAATTGAGGAAAAGATGACAAATCAAATTTTTTGCATTACTTTGAATTAGATCAAAACATTGCAAGGGTCTTAGTTAGTAATCCAAAGTCCTTTGGACATTCTAGGAAGAATTAGAGTGGATAAACTACATATTCCTCATCATGCTCTTCCTTTAATGTTTTCTTGTTATTATGGTGAAATCACATGTTTATATATTTATTTTTTTAATTTTATCATATAATGGAGCTAATTTGTCTTAAATAAAATATGAATATGTGATTATTGAATAAAAAAATTGATTGGTAGATTATTTAAGTGTTGGGCAAAATTCATGCTTTTATATGTGTTTTTTTGTGATCATTTTGTAATATAGAAAGTTTAAGGGCTAATTTGTAAAAAATAAATAAAAAATACAAAAAATAAAAAAAAAACTTATTTAGACCTATATGCTTAGCCGAAGCACACTTGCACCCTTTGGAGTGCATTTTTATGCGTTTATCAAGTTAAAATACACTTTTTAGTTTTGGGTCTTCTTACAATTTTAAGAAGTTTAGGAATTTTTTTTTTAAATATTAAAAAAATTATTCTAGAGGCAAAAAAAGTGACTGAATCTTGCTTATAATTTTCTATGTGATTTTCTGTGATTATTTTGATTTATTTGATGCTTAATTTTATATTTTAATCAAGTATGGGTCAATTTACAATTTTAGGAAAGTTTAGGGACCTTTAGGGAAATCTAGCATTTTTAGGCCAAAATGGTTATCTTTAGCATGAAATCCTTCACTTAGAGTATTTTACATATTTTTAGCATTCCATTGGTCCTCCGATGGGATGCTAAAAATATGAAAACCTTTTGTATTCTTTTGGTTCTCTATTAGGGTACGAAACGCAATTTTTAAAAATTTAATGACTTAATGGCATTTTTACATATTAGGTTACTTTAAAATTTAAATTTCCCATTTAGGGTATTTTGGGCCAAAAAAATATTTTTAGCATTTTTAACCAATTTAGGACTAATATTTAATTTTGAGAAATTTAGGAAACTATTTGCAATTTTTGTACTTTAGGTCATTTTTGTAATCTAGATTGCCCATTTACAGTAAAATTATCATGACATGTCTTTTCATGTCCTTTAGAGTTATCGGGATACTTACACCTTGAGGGTACACCCTAGGGGCATTTTTTATAATTTCCCTCGAGTCAAATCCTTGGTAGTCATCGGATGCTATTATGCCCAAGATGTACACTTAGGTAGGTTCACCTTTTTGTGATCCTTTTCATGTCCTTTAGGGTTGCTAGGATACTTTCACATCGAAGGTACACCTTGAGGGCATTTTGGCTTTAGTAATCATCGAGATGCTTTTATGCCAAAGATGTACATTTAGGATAGGTTCACCTTTTTATAATCTTTTTCATGTCCTTTAGGGTTATCGAGATACTTTCATGTCAAAGGTACACCCTATGGGTATTTTGGTAATTTTTTTGAGTAAAGTCCTAGGTAGTCATCGGGATGCTTTTATGGCAAAGATGTACATTTATGATAGATTCACCTGTCTATGATCCTTTTCGTTTTGCCTTAGGGTCATTGGGATACTTTCACGTTGAAGGTATACCTTAGAGGTATTTTGGTAATTTCATTAGAATCGAGTCTTAGGTAGTCATTGGGATGCTTTTATGCCAAAGATGTACATTTAGGATCGGTTTGCCTTTTTATAATCCTTTTCATGTCCTTTAGGGTTGCCAGAATACTTTCATGTCGAAGGTATAACCTAAGGGCATTTTGGTAATTTTGCATAAAGACCAAGTCCTATGTGATTACTAGGATACTTTCTTGTCAAAGATACATACTAGGAATAGGTTCATCATTTTATATTGTTAGCGGGTTTTAAGATGTTCTATAAACATTTTTAATAAAATATAAAATTTTCTTTTTAGAAAATTAAGGTAATGTCTCCAAGTTAGAGTAATACATAGAATTTCTCTTAAAATATGAGAAAGGTTCTATAGATTATTTTAATATCGAGATATCCTTTTCAAAATGAAAATCGAGACTTCTATAAATTTTGAAAAAAATATAAAGCCTTTTGCATTCCTTTGGCCCTCTACAGGGATGCAAAAGAAATTTTGAATTTTAAAACTTTTTGTGTTCCTTTGGTTTTTCGTTGAAATACAAAAGAGAATGATAAAAAGCTTTCATGTTCCATTGGTCCTCCGATAGAGTGTGGAAGAGATTTGATTTTCAAAATTTTAAAATCTCGATTTTCCTAACATGGAATAATAAATTTGTTTAATAAATTATTATTTTGTGAATTTATAATTAAATACCATATGTTGAAACCGAATAAATATTAAAATTCAAGTAAACACATAATTAATAAGGTACCAATTTCGACCATCATGAGAGGGTTGATCCTTATTTGTGATTATAACTAACTTTGATACCCTTTTATATGATCTCTGGTATAATCGCAGGCCTTGTAGTTAGTATTCTAGGGTTTCATAACCCTCAAAACACAACCTTCAGTAGGTGACCAATCTCACCTAGCCCAAATAGATTGGTGGTAACTCCAAATAAATAGTCATTTCATAATAACTATTTAAGGTTATGTAGAGTGAGAGATTCATCTCAACTACCCAGTCCCCAAAATAAGAAAATATCGATAATGATATGGCTTATAGAAATAAAAGAATATAAAATAGTGATAAATTTAACAAATATAAGAGCGAATGCCATTCAAGTCAGGCTTGGTCAGGATTCGCATCTGGGCCACATTGCAGCAAGTTGCAATTAATTATTTTACCAAGTAAGTAGAAGCAGCTTTGCATGCCAATGTCACTAAGTTAGTTGTGTGCAAGTTCGTAAGTGGGACATCATTTGTAGATATGGGCTTCTTGAACAAATCATCATAAATAATGCATGTAACTCGAAGAAAAAGATGATGCAAGCCATTTGTTCTTAATTCAAAATTCAGCATCATAATTTAGTGCCATACTGCTCGAAATTTAGCACCTGTAGACACCTTGTTTTGTTCGGGCTAATTTTTACCAAGTTAGGGGACAATTAGGATGTCTTGATGTCCCTCTTGATGTGCAGCGTGTCTTATTTCATCCTCATTATTTTTTACAGCTCTTGTTCATGCATTTTATGCCATATCCATGCATCATGTTATGT
>JBBYHK010030479.1:0-10000 GCA_038382065.1 Adansonia grandidieri | reverse complement strand
GTTTGGTCGATATGGCTATCGAGGAATGATATTGTCTTCCAAGGGAAGGTTTTGAGTAATACGGATGTATTATTTGTAGTTAAAAGCATGTTTGCTTTGTGGTATAAGGCGAAATGGCCGAATGATGTTGGATCTATGTTGGCTATCATTCGTGATCCGGGTTTGGCTGTAGGTCCAAGGAAGATGATCAAGAGAAGAGGGTTGCAGTTTTTCGAAATGGTCAAGGTCACATTATGGCCATTTTTTCTGTTCAGTGGGCACCATGGAAGTTAATGAAGCCGAGCTTAATGCTATATGTGAAGCTTTATTGATGGTGGGGTCAAACCTTGAGATGCATTTTTTTAAAGGTGATTGTGGAAAATGATTCTACAGTGGTTGTGGCATGGTGCAACGCAGGGCTTGGAGGTTTTTAAATTTTTTTTCATGAAATTGATATAATCTGCAAGTTGATAACTGATATTTGCTTTGCGCACAGATGTAAGGAGGCTAATTCTTTTGCGGATTCACCGGCTCGACAATGGGTAATCGAATGAATGCTTTTAAGGCGTGGCTCTGATTTGGAGCCCTCGGCTGGTTTGACATAGAGAGAGCTAAGACTTAGGGAGTGTTTCCATCACTAGTGTATTTATGTTTTCTTGCAGGATTATCATCATGGTCGATAGAGGTCGAGAAGTCGCGGGTTGCAATAGTTGCCGTAAGGAATGGACGGGTACCGATCTGCGAATGGATGGGGACAGAGAAGATACAAGTGAGATGTTGATGCATAAATGCTACGATGTGCTGTTGTTCTTCCATTAAAGTGTTCGCCATTTCAACTCATAACATTGACCAAATGTTTTTGTTAGCTATTAATTATGAGGATTGACATCTTGTGTATTCTTCCACTCAATCTTATATTACATTATTTTCAGGGTTCATAGAGCAAAATCAAATGGTATACGTGTTCAAATTATATTGTTCAATCTTGGGATTGGTTACTAGCAAACGTGTTCGTTTTAGCCTGTGAAAAGTTTGAGTCATTTATGTAGTTGATCTTGGGGTTCTTTTATATTCATGTTTTAAGCTTCTCAATAAAATTGACTTATTGGTAAAAGAATATTAAAATATACGTTATAATTTTTAATATATTAAAAAAATTATAAGATACAATACGTATATTTTATTATTAAATTATATATCACGTTGCTGAGGAGATTTAGAAGTCTTTCTTGCCAACTATTTTTTTAGATTAAGAAACTATCATATATTTATTTATTTTTAATTTTTTATGCATACCCATAAGGGTATATTTTTAAAAAAAAATTAAAAAATAAAACAAATTAAAAATAAATTTAAAAGGTATATCTTAATGTTTTGCAAGCACAAACCTTTAGATACATTTAAAAAATTTTATAATATTAAATATGCTATAATTTTTAATGTATTAAAGAATCAATATTAAATACATTTTTTTTTACTAAAATATACATTAAAAATTATAATGTATATTTTAATAAAATAAATTTTATAACATTTTTTATATAATAATTTTTATATATATCTTAAAGTATATATCCTTTAGATTCATTTTTAATTTTTAATTTTTTAATTTAATTTGTTTAAAATATGCATTAAGGGTATATGTAGAAATTTAAATATAAATAAAATATACAACATTTTCTTAATCTAAAAAAATTCATTGGTAAAAAAGACTTCTACATCTCTCTAGCAATTTGGTGTATAGCAATTGCACAGAACATGGTTGGTAATTTATTATTTAGTAAAAGTAAATAAAAATGTACTTAGTGAAACTTTTTACTTTTTATATTTTTATGTATTAAAAATTTTTATATAAGTTTAAAATTTTATATGTGAAAATATTTTAATATTTATTGAATAATTATATATTTCTAATGACATACATTTACTAGATAAAATAGGCCAAAAAGGAAAAAGAAAAAAAAAGAAAAAAATGTAACTTGAAGGCCCCAACCATGTTGGCGTCTCTATCGTGGATTGAAAAAATAAAAAAATGCTATGCAGTAAAAATAAAAATATTTTTATAATAATTTTGAAAAACAGTAATTTAGTAACTTGTTTTATTATCATGGTTGTTTGGTTAAAATGCCATCTACCCACTTATAGCTAATTTTTTTTATTGAATTGATTTTATTTTACTAAATTAACTTTATTTATGATTTTATTTTCTTAATTTTGCTTGATTTAATTATTTTTTATTGCTAATTTCTTTATTTGATTGTTTGTTTTATATTGTGTCAATCATTTGCTGTTTACTTTATTTATTTGTTTCTTAATTTTGGCTCCATTTAGTTATTGCTAATCGCTTTGCAACATAATGCCATTTTTTGTCATATGATCCAAGAATTTTTGTCTTAGATATTTTCTTCTTCAATCATATCTTAGAGTTGGAATTTTCTTACTAGTTTACTTATTTATTTTAGCCCTAAACTCTTTAGACTTCTCAAAGGCTTCGGACTTGTACCTTATTGGGTACACATAACCTAATCTCGAATGATTATTAATAAAGGTTGTCACGACATGCCCCAAAAGATCCTCGTAGAGTGGGAAACATGCACGACTTAAAATATATGAGGGAAATGATAAAATTCTTAAGGAGGAAGTGTCCTTTCAATCAAGGCTCTTCTTTTGTAACATACGAGGGGGATAATTAGACAAAACGTTTGTCTAGCCGTTTTGGCTGAACACCACGAAGTGGCTAACACTTGGAGTCGCCATTGATCATTTGGGCTTGGAGTGATCGAATGCCTATCGAAACCAATACTCTGAGTTATGAAACTTGAAACATCAATTTCACGATCTGCTTAGTCCAAAGACTTGATGGTTGGGCTCAGGAGTTGGTTACGTTGGCAGCATGTGTAAAGGAAATGGTGTAGCAGGCTTTAAAAAATCATTTCCGACTCCATCAAAATCGTTAAATCACAAACAAAACCTTTCTAGAAAGAGAAGTTTTGACCTTTTCAGGAAAAATATTTTAAAAAAATCCAAAAGAATCATCTGATGGGCTAAAATGACCTAGACAGAATGCAAATCGCTAATTTAAGGGGTTCTAAACAACTTTGGTTCAAAAAAGCATAACTCATTCATCCAAAATGATCTGAGGGCAAATGAGATATCATTGGATTGTTAATTGGATGATCTTTAAGTGAAAAATATTAGAAAATTTGTGAAAATTTGTTTAAGGTTTGAAAATGATTTTTCAAGTCCTGATTATAGTACTACAACATGAAACAAGGGATATTTTTGGTTTTTTTAGGTTTCTTAGAACTAGACTCAGGTTAAGGATGCTCAAACTTTCATGACAATAGGGAGGATCAATGATAGTGGCTTCACAAGCTCATTTACACAATCCCAAAGTAATTTGGGACAATGGAACAGCCCATTAACCATGTCACTAGCAAGGGGTATTACACCACAGTATAAAGGCACCAAAATTTAGGACAAGTAAAAAAAATGACATTTTATTTGAAAATTAGAGCATTTAACCTTATTTAATCTTAAATCCAACATTGAAAAGCTTGATTTTTCCCTAAGATTGGAGGACTAATGGATAAAAAACCTTAAGTCCATGTTAATCTCCATTTATTAAAGTTAAAATAGCCTTAACTTGGGGGTTTTAGAAAACAGATTTTTGATAGGCATTAAATAAGCATTTTGTCAAGCATGTGATGAACTAAATATGATTTCATGACAATAAAGATAGAATACATGCTTAAATAAGCAAAGATGGCATTTAGACTTGAAAATGGTAACAACAATGAAAAAAATGGATAAGAAAATGCATGGAGATGTTAACTTCATGAATGAAATGAAGAATCATGCCATGGAAATGATGTGAACATGCTTAGACGAAAAGAAAAACTTGCTAGAATTTCAAGATAGCATTAAAACATGTTTTTGAGATGAATCAAGCACATAAGCATAAAGAAACATGGTAAAAGGATCAACACAACACCAAAAGCCCTAAGTTTACAATAACTAAGGCTACAAAATACCTGAACATCCTAGGATAAGGTTATGGTCATATGAAGGCTCACTACAATGATGAAAATGTAAAAAGGCAAGTAAATGAATGGAGAAAAAGTATGAAATATACCCAAAAGCTTAAGAACCTTGTTGGTGATGTTGAACAAAAAAGTCTTTACACTTATAGTTCATTTTCTTCCTTTCTTTGCTATGAATTAGCAAGAAAATATGGCCAAAAATGAGCTTAATGGTTGTAATATCAATGAAGGAAAGTTTTGAGAGGAAATATAAAGGCAATGAAGGGTTTTAAAAGGGTTTTTAAAAGGGCTAGGGAAAAGCTATAGTAATGGTATTTTTTAAAAGGCAAAGGTTAATGTAAAAATGTGTCCAGTCTTCTTTTAGTTGAGCACATAATGTATCTTATATAAGATTTAATTCCATCCATAAAAAACCTAGTAAATGTGGCAAATTTGAGACATTTGTGGTGTATGTGATGAACTAAATATGATATTCATGACAATAAAGATAGAATACATGCTTAAATAAGCAAAGATGGCATTTAAAGTTGAAAATGGTAACAAAAATGTAAAAAATGGACAAAAAATGCATGAAGATGTTAACTTCATGAATAAAATGAAAAATCATGCCATGAAAATGATGTGAACATGCTTAGACAAAAGGAAAAGCCTGTTAGAATTTCAAGATAGCATTAAAACATCTTTTTAAGATGAATCAAGCACATAAACATAAAGAAACATGGTGAAAGGATTAATAAAACACCAAAAGCCCTAAGTCTACCACAACTAGGGCCACAAATACATGAACATCCTAGGATAAGGTTATGGTTATATTAAGGCTCACTGCAATGATGAAAATGTAAAAAAGGCAAATAAATGAATGGAGAAGAAGTATGAAATACACCTAAAAGCTTGAGAGCCTTATTGGTGATGTTGAGCAGAAAAGTCTTTGCACTAATAGTTCATTTTCTTCTCGTCTTTGCTATGAATTAGCAAGAAAAGGTGGCCAAAAGTAAGGTTAATGATTGTAATATCAATGGAAGAGAGTTTTGGGAAGAAATATAAAGGCAATGGAGGGTTTTAAGATGGTTTTTGAAGGGGGTTAGGGAAGAGCTATGGTAATGGTATTTTTTAAAAAGCGAAGGTTGATGTTAAAAATGCGTCCAGTCTTCTTTCAGTTGAGCACTTTATGTATCTTATATAGGATTTAATTCCAGCCATCAAAAACCTAGCAAATGTGGCAAATTTAAGATATATGTGGTGTACAACATGGTAAGTCATTATACCAAGGAGCGACCTTTCAAGATCTTATCAATTGATTTACAGCCTTGACAACAGGAAAAGATCATGCATGAGATGAAATAGTGAGTAAGGTCTGGCTTGCCCTTTATTCATCCACATTATAATATGAAATGCCTTTGCAACAAACTTAATGGACCACTCAAAATGTTATGACCCAACGCTTAAAGTCCAATGATTTTTGTGGTTAAAATTGTGACCAAATTCATGTTTTAATGTCATGCTGCAAAAAGAGTGAAAATGGCATGAACTGGGCAAATTTACCTATATGTATCGATACAAGAAGTTTTGTATTGATACGTAGAACAAATTTTGACCAAATGTATCGATACATTGAAGATTTTATCGATACCATGAAGGCTTTACTTGTGTATTGATAAATTTTGGCCAAAACTCATAATTTTAGCTAGGACATAACTCCGTATCGATGCAAATGCCAATGGATCGATACCTTGGAAAAATGTGTTGGTACATGGCCTCTTGTATCAGTACAAACAATAGGTTTTGGTATTTTGACAATGCGAAAGCCTTGCATCGATACATAAGGGACATGTACCGTTACTTACTCATGAAAATATGGATTTTACACACCATTGACTCTCCGAGCACCTCATCTTAGCTAAGAATGGTGGATGACTAACTCGTGCTTGTCCAAATAGCCTCAACGATGCCCCAAATAGTGACCCTCAATGCCTTGGATAATGGCCCAGACAAAATAAGGTGGCTACAAAGGTTAAGAATTAAGAATAATCTTTTTTGGTAGTTATGTTTAAAAGCCTACATACACCTGAATGTATTAAGCCTAGCAAAACATCGGTTCTTTCACTCTTTCTAATAAAGAGAGTCTTAGTTATCTTATAATGAGACAACATTCATATGTCCATATGATTCATAATCAAATGGATCACTATTTCTAGTTTTCTTAGCATCAATCTTGAGCACTAACATTTTTTATACCAAGATATACAATGCATTGTACGTTAGCTAGCCATAATGTATGTCATTTACAATGACAAGACAACTATTGACTTTGAACCTAAATTTGGAACCAATCATGCACAAATGTATGAAATCAAAATGATGTTTTTAGATAATACTAGAAGAAAGCAACACTCTTTCAATTACAAACCTAAGCTACAAGGTAAAGGTAGGACAGAAGTTCCTAAAGAAAAACAATTTTCTTTTCTTTTCATATTTGACCTTGAGGGTAAAAACTATAAAGGTGTGGTTTTGTGAAAACTAAGGCTACTAGCTTAGGTCTTGACTAAACACAATTCTAATATTGTAAAGTTTCTCTAATCACTTTATCTATCATTGTTAGAGGTTGAGCTCTTGTATAGCTTTAGTTTGCGATAATTAGGCTCAGTTTGCAAGAATAAATATGAGTTTGATTTAGGGTTTTCGACATCCCAAATATTAGAGGTATAATTTTTCCTCATGTTTTTTTTTTCTGGCAGGTTGATTGGTTTCAAACACACAAGTTGATCTTGTAAGGAATTTGGCTTTGTTTGTTTCTTTTTTGCTATGTTTTTAGTTTTAATTTGATTAAAATTACTTTTTCTATTTACGAGCATGGTCGAATTCTTTAAAATCCTAGACACCAATATTAGTTAGCATACTTTTACCTCTTTCGTATTCCATTTTCTTTAATTATTACTTTGTTTCAATTTAAATAATTCAAAGGATTAACGATTTTGTTTAACAAAAATTGAGTATTCATGATACAAAGATTAAAAGAGAAAAGTTGAAAAGGAATAAGCAAGTGCATATATGGATTAAACCACAAAAATAATGGACAAAACTTTGTTTGCCATCATCCTTTTTCTCTTGCAATTGCAATTACCATCAAAATTGTGCGACTTTTATGATGAAGCAGTGGATATATATTTTGTATCCTATCATTCTATAGATATAATTAGCCACAAGAATCAATGTAAAAGAATTAGTAATGTTTCAACAAGGGCATTGTAATTTATTTTTTTTCTTTACTCAAAAAACTAAAGTGAAAAAACAAACTTGAAGGTGATTTAATGAAAAGAAAGAAAGATGGTGGAAATAATCACAAAAAGTTTTTATGCATCTCCAAAGGAATTTAAAACCAATAAACATCAACAACCAATGAATCTAAGATTACTTGCAAAGAAATTTTAACTTAAAAAAGCCAAAAAACTCCAATTCAAATATGTGATATTTTGTCAAGCAAATTAACAAAAAAAATGTGATATTATATAAGTAGAAAAATCAAAATTGAACAATAGTTTTAGATCCTTGAAAACCTTCACCGAAGAAAAAATAGGTTAAAGTACCTATAGAGTCCCTATACTATGTAATCTTATACAATTTAGTCCCTATATTAAAAAACTAGGCAAATTAGTCCCTATACATTTAAAAGTAAAGCAAAACAATAATGTTAGTAACAGATGTGAAGGGAAAATGTTAAAATATTGATGTGACACTTAACCTCAGTTAAAATTATTATGTGACTAATAAAAATAATGATAAAAGTTTATATCCCTTAAAAATATAAAGCCATGTTAAAAAAACTGAAATATAAAACCTTAAAACTAAATATTTTAAAAGGTTTGGCAAAAAAATTTTTTTTGAACAGTTAAAAAAAAGAAAAAAAATAAAGAAAAAAACAAGTTGCCCTAAAGAAACAAATCCATCATTGAACGGTAAATCCTAACAAAAATCTTAAAATCTCATTCCCAAATCCTAAAAACCTACAAAGCAAACTTGAATTAGTCCCTGAAAACTAAAAATTAAAAACCTTAAAACACCTAAAATCTTAAAACAAGATGAACCCTAAATCCTAAAGTTAATTGATCATTTATGCTACTCGTCTATTGAATGCTATTAAATTGAGTATAAGATATATCACATATCTTTCTTTGTATTTGTGATGCATGTCTAAAAATTCTAACTGTAAACTATTTTTCTTTATAAACAAATTGCCCAGATTCAGAAATAGAGATTGCCTATTATATCTTTATAAATGAAATGATATTGCAAGCAAGAATGATATTGAATAAGTAAACTAAAAGTCATTAAAAAATGTTTACATTGCTGCTAACAAACTGCATAAATGTTTATGAAATTTATTTAGGTCTAATTCACCGAACAAGACATAATATAAGACCATAACTACTAACAGACTATAGAAATCTTAGGAAAGGCTTAACAATCCACTATATTTTCCTTCGTCTTCCATATTAGTTAAAAGAAAAAAAACCCATGTAAATATGAGAACAATCTTAAGAAACTACAAGGCAAGTAAACCAATAGGTGAAAGGAAAAAGTGGTCCCTAAATTGGGAAGGACCTTATTAAATTGCAAAAGTGATAGGTTTCAAAGCCTATAGATTAATGGACATGATAGGGAAGCATTTACCTAACACATGGAATGCTATCCATCTTAAAAAATATCATGTATAAGTTTTATATAATAAATTTTTCAAGATTTTGCAAAGAAGTGTTTACTTGCCATACCAATACCCTGTGGTCTCCTTAAACCATTAAAGGCTAACATAGGGAAAACAAGACCTTATATAGTCTGAATGAAAAGAAACTTTACTCAAAGGCAACGCAAAGCTAATACAAAGCCAACAAGACCTCGCACGATCTAACAAAGGCAATAAAAAGCCATTACAAGCCAATAAGACTTCACATGGTCTAACAAAGGCAATACAAAGCCATCACAGGCGGAGAAGACTTTACACGATATACTTAAGGCAATACAAAGACCTTGCACGATCGACTTAAAATAACATAAAGCTATCAAAGGCCTACATTATAATCAAGTAAAGTTCATGCAAAATTATAAAGAAACTTTTATTATTTCCAAGAGAAAATTACAAAATTAAAAAAAAAAAAACGAAGGCACCCTAACTAGAAGGGTTCCTTCGCCAAGTTGCTTAATTTTCTCGCCCTTTTCCTCACCTGACTCTTCATAATCAATTCTTTCCTCCAGAATAGAAGTAATAAATGTTGAATCTTTGGCGCACATTGTCGTAACGTACCCTAGGGTGGATCCTCACAGATCTATGGGTGCGTACAACTTAAAATATTCTCCTGACTTAGAAATGTCTTCTTGACCTAGACTTTTCTTTCGCGATGTATTGAGAATGAGAATGTATAGATTCTCAACTTATGATACAGTGAGGGGGACCATAAGAGGAATCACTCATCTTATTCATCTCGGATGACCATCATGAAATGGCCAACACTTGGAGTCACCACCGATCATTTAGGGCTAGGCATGATCAGATGCCTATTGAAACCTATGTTTTGAGTTACAAAACTCAAAATATCGATCCCATGGTCTACATAGTACAAAGATTCATCGTTGGGTTCGGGAGTTGGTTACGCACGATGAGGTACGAACCTATTCATGACTCCCAAAATTGATACCGTACTAGTAATGTCTTATCTCAGTTTTGATTCTTTTGATCTTAACTTGTCATTATTTCGATATAAGTGCATGAATCTTGTAGAAATAATCCAAGTTTTAATGAAAAAGATTTAATCTCATATACACCCCGGAGAGATAGGGAATATAGAGATTTTCGATAAAAATAACCTTTGGATTTTACTTTGAAAATGGAATGTTCCACTTTAGGCACTAGAGAGATACCCACGCAGTACATTACCTTTAGTTTTATTTGAAATGATTGGAAAACATGAATGCAAATAATCATCACA
>JBBYHK010030469.1:0-10001 GCA_038382065.1 Adansonia grandidieri | reverse complement strand
ATTTATTGCCAATTAATTTTAATCGTGATAAAATATAAAATAATAATTCAAGATTTAATATAAAATATTTTTAAATATTTTTATTTTTTAAATAATTCAATATTTAATGTATTATATATATTAAAACATTAAATTATATATATTATGTGTTATTAAACTCTAACTGAATGTATATATAACCGTAAATAAATGTACATATGTACAACATTAAATGTATAAATAGTCATAACTCGGTAAATAAAAGAACTAGGAAATGAGTACAACTCAATTATAAATAGCTATAACTCGATACATATAAGAAATGAATTAAGAAATGAGTACATCTCAATTACATAAACTCTAAACTCATGACGTTTTAAGTATATATGATAATAACTGAATGTACATATGATTATAACAAAATGCACATATGACCATAACTGAATGTACAAATGATCATAATTGAATGTACAAATACTTATAACTAAATGTATAGATAACCAAAACTGATTGGACTCTAGACCGTACTAGATAAGTAAATACTAATTGTGCACATTACCAACACGATGAGATGACAATCACACGTAATGTACGTATGATCATAACTTAATATATAGATAACCATAACTGAGTATACAGTTGATTATAACTGAATGTATAAATGCTCATAATTGAATGTACAGATGACCAAAACTGATATATTTAATCCCAATATATATATATTGATATATGTTCCAATATGTGGAGGGTTGATTCTTATACCAGGGGAACCAACCCCAAATATATATTATATATAAATTATATATATTAAAAATATTATTAATATTTTATATTAATCTCAAATTACTATTTAGAAATAATAAAAAATAAAATATTTTATATAAATCTAGAATTACTATTTAATAGTAATTTGATATTTAGTATAAAATATTTTTATTTTTATTATTTTATATAGTAATTCAGAATTTTATATAAAATATTTTTTAGTTTTATTATTTTTTAAATAGTAATTCAAGATTTAATATAAAATTTTTTAATTTTTATTATTTTTAAATAGTAATTCAAAATTTAATATAAAATATTTTTTATTTTTATATAGCAATTCAAGATTTAATATAAAATATTTTACTTTTATTATTTTTAAAATTCAAGATTTAATATAAAATTATTTTTATTTTTTAAATAGTAATTATTTTTTAAATGGTAATCTTGGATTTAATATAATATTTTTATTTTATAAATTTAAAATTTAATATAAAATATTTTATTATTTTTATTATTTTTAAATAATATTTGTAATATATATAATTTATATATTATATATATTATATATAATAGGTGGTGGGTTGATTCCCACAACAAGGGAAACAACCCCCACTCTTTGCTATTTTTTTATAAGAAAGCGGTGAAAAGTAACAAAGTAAAAATAAAAAAAATATAATTATAATTTTTTTATTAATAATTTTAATAATTATTTTTTTTAAATATAAATAGAATTTTTGTTTTCATAATTTAAAGTCCGCTTTCTTTTTCTTTTTTTTTTTTAAATTTTCTCAATGATGACCCTAAACCTCCCACAAACCCTAGTGACCAGAGGAGACTGGTCTGCACTTTAAGAAATTCAAGCCCTCAACATTTAATTGCATGAATTAATGCGAATGAAAAATACTTAAACTAATGCTATTTTAATAATTTTAATAAATTAAATTTTTTTCACTAATTTTCAAGATTTAATGAATATAATTTTAATCCCTCGCGATAAAGGGCAGATGATTTTTTTTAAATAAAATTACCGTTTATTTAAGTATTATCTCAATAACCTATTACCCAGGGCAATGATGATTAATTTTTCAAATATTTTCGTTGCAATCAAAGCATTTTCACTTGTTCCTATAAAAAATTGTTTTTCTCAAATTAAATAAAGGTTAAAAATGAAGTTTTTGCTTTACATTCTAAAAAAAAAATGAAAACAGAATAAGATGTAGGATGCACAAGAGATTAGGGTAATTATTGTTGGATTGTTATAATACTATCATGCCCTGCCAACTAATGAAGCTTGGACATACGCATGGTAGCTTTTTTATTAAAATATTATTGAAATATTTTTTATTTATGATTTTAAATCGTTTTCAAATTATTTATTAAAATAATTTTTTTGAAGTGTATTAACAAATCAGCATTTGATATGTTGATTTCTCAATAGAGTGTTTTTTTTTATTTACACATGTTGGAAAATCGATACTTAATGTGTCGATTTCCTAACATTTATTTTTTTTTTCACGTGCTAGGAAATAGGCACCTAATGTGCCGATTTCCTAGCATAAGAATTTTTTTTTTTAAGTTGGGAAATTGGCAGCTCCAATGCTAATTTCCCAACAAATTTTTCACGTGCAAATTTTTTTCATAGCAAATTTTTTTATGTGCAATTTTTTTTACATGTTGAGAAATCGGTACTTGTATTGCTGATTTTCTGACATCGTTAAGAAATCATCAAATCATCTGATAATTTTGTATTCTATGGCACAGAGAGTTTTAGGGTTTAGGCTTTATCTATGTCCGAAGGATGTGACTAATGTATTAACATTAGATTCCTTTTGATATAAAATAAGTTGATAAGACTAATGTATGGGAATCATATTTCTTCTGATATGAAAGGAGTTGAAAAGACTAATGTATGGAATCATATTTCTTCTGATATGAAATAAATTGATAAGACTAATGTATGAGAATCATATTCTTTCTAATATGAGATATGAAATAAGTTGATGAGACAAAGAATGAGAATCATATTTTTTCTGATATGAAATAAATTAATGAGACTAATGCATGGAATTTGATTTCTTCTGATATGAAATAGGTTGATAAGATTAATGCATAGGAATCAGATTCTTTTTAATATGAAATACATTAATGAAGCTAACGCATGAGAATCGGATTCTTTTTGATATACAATAAGTTGATGAAATTAAGCATGAGAATCAGATTCATTTGGGTATGAAATAAGTTGAAATTACTAATGCATGTATTGTAAATGTTAAAATGCAAGGATTGTACTAATGCATGGGATAGATTCAAACATTTTGAATGGAAAGAAAATCTTGTTGACTATATTACATTATAAATATGAGTTCATCATTATCATTGTTATTGTCATTTTCGTTCTCAATTGTTATTATTGTTTTTTGAGTCTAGTAACAGTGCTTCTTGCTTCTTGTCTTTTTTGATTCTCTACTATTAGCGTTCAATTGCTAGTATTTTGTTTAGAGTATTTCTATTTTACCAACGTGAGTAATAGATTTGCTGCACTTGTCTATTTTAATAAAGAAATTGTTAACAATAAAGAAGGTATTACCTTTCAAAGTGATCATCCTAAAGCTATTAATATTGACAAAAACATTACAATAGAGGAATTTAAAGGTCAAAATTGTACAAAAATTAGAGCTACGAGTAGAATCAGAGTATTAGATATCAAGCATATGATTCCTATTTCCATAAAAAAAGGATGTTTTTGATATA
This sequence comes from Adansonia grandidieri, assembly GCA_038382065.1. Taxonomy (NCBI): domain Eukaryota; kingdom Viridiplantae; phylum Streptophyta; class Magnoliopsida; order Malvales; family Malvaceae; genus Adansonia; species Adansonia grandidieri. The sequence continues at coordinate 6,506 of JBBYHK010030469.1, read as the reverse complement.
GATGTTCCCACTTGAAGATGATGATGACGTAAGATGCATGTTTCACCAGCAATTTCCTAATGTCGATGCAATTGAGCTATATGCCAACCTTGATGATGTACATCATGATGGTGAAGCTTTATATATCCCATTCTTGATGCGCAAATGTCATGGCCATTTGAGAATCTTGAATATCAACCACCTCTAAATGCACAACTGGTGATGAATAACTTGAGTGAATCTTTTCATTATTCATTTGTGTCACCAATAATTCTTAGTGCAAAAGATGATTAGCCAAACAATTTCATGACGACAGACTCTCTAATTAGAGGTATTGAAATGGAAGGTGAAGGGGCAAGTTCATCTGCTTCTGATCTTGAATTATCATATGGAGCCTATGCTAAATATGTTGTTGACTTTAATGAGCCCAAAGAGTATGCTGAAATTGATGATAGTGATGACAATAATAATCCTGACCCAAATGTTACTGGGGGTATCAACATTGCTCATTTGTCTTCTATTGGTGGAGCTTGTGAGCTTCTTAATCAATATGAGCCACCTTACCATATGGTCACCATCGATTTGGATGCAATGCATTAGCAGAATTTCCAGCATATGCTCATACATTAGGGTTTCTGACAAGCTGAAATACATCTAATGATGAGCTTTACGTTGGGATGCAATTCGCAACAAAGGAGGCCATGGTTTCTACTACAAAGTACTAAAACATTAAAAACTTTATAGATTACAGAGCAGTAGAATCTTCACCAAACAAATTCATGGTTAGTGTACAATATATAGCACGAGGTGCAACTAGAGCATAAGGGCAACAGTATTGAAGAAAAAACAAGTATGGGAGATTAGAAAGTATAATGGGCCTCATACTTGCGCATATGGGCATATTTTACAGGATCACATGAAACTATATTCTAACATGATATGTTCATGCTTTTTTCCTTGGTACAAGCAAATCTGGCCATTTTTGTTTCAGTTTTGGTTGCCAAGATGCATAATAGGTATGGATACAGGACCTCTTGTAGGAAAGTGTGGATAGCAAAGTAAAAGGTAATTGCTCGACTATTTGGTGATTAGGATAAATCATATAATGATTGGTCAAAGTAGTTGGATGCAATGCAACATTTTGTTCCTGGCACAATAGTGGAATTACAAATTGTACTTGCATACCACGATTATCAAATAGTACAAGGTATTAGTATTTTCCATCGACTTTTTTGGAAATTCAAGTCTTGCATTAAAGACTTTCCCTTTTGTAAATCTGTTTTCAAAATAGACAATATTCTTATATGGAAAATATAAATGAACATTATTGTTAGCTGTTGCACAAGATGACAATCAAAATATAGTACCACTTGCCTTCGTTATTGTAAAAAGTGAGACAAAGCAAGCATGATCATTTTTTCTCGACAATTTACGTAGATATGTTGTTACACAACCTAGGATATTTTTGATTTCTGATTGATTCAAATCCATCAAATTTGTGATCAAAGACTTAGGTAATGCATGCCTCCACATGCATATTTTATGTACTGCATTTGATAAATTGTAACTAACTTCATGAGGAAGTTTAATAATAAGGAGCTACATCGATAAGTTGTTAATATCGATATGTAATTGCATTTATGGTTATTTACTCTCTTACAACCTTATTAATTTTCATCTTTATCTATAAGTTGTTAACAAGTCTAGAAACTAACATTTTATTTTTCTAATGTATGAGTTGCAACGATCCCATTTTCAGTGCTAGTATGGAAATCTTTGCACGAAGAATGCAGAAGTGGCTGATTGGATTAATAAGACCTTGATGGAGAAGTAGGCACAATCATATGATGAAGGAAGACGCTATGGATATATGACGATAAACTTAGCTGAATGTATAAATTTGGTGTTATGCAACGCCCGTGACCCTTAGTTATATATATAATTTTATATATGTAAAAATATTAAAAGTGGTTGGAAAATAGGCTAATGAATTGTTGATTTCCCAACACAGTATACAAATATAACTATTAAAAAAATTTACTATAACTATTGAAAAAAAATTCAACTACATTGTTAGGAAATTAGTTAATGAAGTGCCGATTTTCTAACGTTTGACTAAGAAATTGGCAATTTAATTGCCGATTTCCTAGTTATACATAGAAATTGACACTTAAATGGCTGATTTCCCAATGTAAAAAAAAATTGATTTAAAAAAAATGTAGGTAAAAAAAAAACAATTTGCATGAAAAAATAAAAAAAAAATTGTTGGGAAATCGATAACTCAAATGCCAATTTTCCAACTTGAAAAAAAATCTTATGCTAAGAAATCGTCACCTAATCTAAAAAAAATTACATGTTGGGAAATCAGCCCATTAAATGCTGTTTCCCAACATGTAAAAAAATGATGTTGAGAAATCAACACATTGGGTGTCGATTTCACAACATGAGTAGAAAAAAATTCAATTGAGAAATCAACATACCAAATGCCAACTTCTCAATACACTCCAAAATAAGCTTATTTTGGTAAATAATTAGAAAACAATTTATAACCATAAATAAAAAAATTAATAATATTTTAATAAAAAAAGCCTATGCATGGCATTAGGTGATAATTTATTCATATGTTAACATCCGATAAACAGAATAAATAAATTAGAATATTTTAAAAATTTGTTAATCAAAAATTAAATTTTAAAAGTTATAAATAAAAATAAAATCTATTATGTGACATCTCAAACTTAAGTCTTGGATGTAGCAACCGCTACGTACTTGCTCAAGTATGTAAGGTTACGGATTCTAATTTTTTAAATTTAATAACAATTGGTTAGAAATTCAAAATTCCTTTAATTTCAAAAGTATAAAACATTGTACAAAATTTCATCAGAAATTTGGAAACTTAGCTGTTACATATGAATAAACTAGTAGTTCTTAAGCTATTTGACAAAATAGTGAGTTTGTAACTCCTAAATATTTAAATGGCTAGCAACGATCTCTCAATCTCGTAACCCTTAATGATAGAATTAGTTAGTGATTATTCCTTAACATCTGAAAGGAAATTATAATCAATAAAGTGAGTATAAATACCCAGAAAGCAACAAACCACCTCAATTATCAAGGTCATCTATGTTACTAGCATATAGATACAAAATCACCTGAAAACTTTTGTCAAACCATGATTTATTCACAATACTCATACTAATATCAAAACTTTAGCATTCTATAATGATTCACAATTCAAGTTTCAGAAATCAAACATTTCATAGTCAGATAAAAAGATAAGATAATGGGAATGGGAAGGGGAATGGGAATGGTTACATATTTATTTATAGATTCATAAACAAATTTAGTTTTAGATTTAGATTTGGGCAACAGCCACCTTCACGTTAGTGGCAAGGTTCATATGTATAATGTAACCTCAAAGAGGATATATAAATGCTAACACATACACCATTATATTCATCCTCAATTGTAGGTTCAAAACATAGCCAGGTCAAATTATACTAGAGTACGACCATTTTCACCCTAATGGCAAGGTCCATATTCATAATTGAACCTTAAAAAGGTTAAGTACAATGGTATATAGTGCCATTGTATTTATCTCTAATGGAAGGGTCCAAAACGTAGCCAAATTCAAAATCAATAATCATCCCAATCAAATTCACATGAAGGACTCCAAAATCTTAATAACAAAATTATTTTTCCACAATCACAGTCATATCAAACATATTTTTCAATGTACAAACTCACGGCAAATTCAAAGCACAATCAAATGATTGATTTGTAGAATTCAAATCATTCTTATATTCAAAAATACTATTGAAAATAATCTACATGAAGACCTATTTTCACATTAAACATAATATATCTATACATTCTATAAAATAGTATGAGATTCGGTAAGTTACTTATTGGCAACTCAAGTCTGCTGAGCTCAAAATCTAGTCGAATTTTAAGGCTCTATAATCCATAAAAACCATAATTACTATGAGATCCAATCATATAATATTTTATGCAATGTTCTAAGTGATTTGATCAAATTAAACCAATACCGATTCAGTTTGCTCACTTAAAATGGTCACATTCACTCCCTATAGCATAGTTAACCCCTAATGACACATCTACCCATACCTTTCTAATGGAAAGAAAATTAGTAAAAATCATAATTAGAAGTAAGAAACTTAAAAAGAAATCACATTGTTATTATTATTAGTATTTTTATTATTTTTTCCATAAAATCAAGACTTTATCATATTTTATATGAATTTTTGAAAAATTTTAAAAAAAATCATATAATTAAAAATTATGACTAATTATAGCAAAATATATGAAATCAAAATCAAAATTAATTTTTTTAACTTTTCCAAGATCTCAAAATATGTTCATTTAGCCTACTTTGAGACCTTATAACTCACAATATAAATAGAATCTAGGGCATATTTTACACCAAAGTAAAGCCTACACTTCATACTTCAATATACAAATTCGAATCAGGGAAAATGGTGTTCAGAAAATCATTTTTGGAAGCCAAAATTTGGCTGGTTTTCAATGTTTTACACAGATTTTGGGGTTTAAATGGTCAGGTAGCCAACTTGTGGCTTTTGATTTTCTTAACAAATAAGTCATCAGATTAAGCCACTAATGCTAAATTAAGGTTGACATTTTGTACTACAATTTAGACTTAAGAATCACCAAAATCCAGCACTGGATGATAGATTTTTGATAGCCTAAATTTGGTGGTTTATCATTGTTAAACTGATAATCTAAATTATCTTATCTTGCAATCTATGTAACCAAATCAACTCAAACTTCTTCCATTAGGATCTTAAGGGTAAGAGTTGCCTAAAAGTGGTTGCATGTTAGAAACCTCGCTGAAAAAGTCATCGAACATGGATACAAGCTTGAATTTTTTATGGATTTTTTATTATGCATGAAACAAAACATATAAAATAATATCACAAATCTTACATCTTTGATGATTATAGAAAACTAAGTTTCTTGGTTCATTTACAAGATTTCAGACCTTTTTCCCTCATCATCTCATTCTTCTCCCTTTTTTCTTTGTTTTAGGATGGAAAAAAATATGCTTAATTTTTTTTTGCGCTTAAACCCTTCTAAAGTTTTATTTTCATTTAAGTCCTTAAAATAATAATAATAATAATAATGGATATTACATCATTCCTCTCATAAAAAAGTCTAATTGGCATTATTCAAATAACTTTCAATTTTCTGTAACATTCCTTTTATATAAATTTTAATTTGTATCATACTTTGTTTAATGATTAGTTTTTTGTAAGATTATATTAATTTTTTGGTTTTTACATTATACAATAAAAAACTTATTGTATTGATAAATTATCAATAAAAATTAAAACATTGAATAATAATATGAGATAATAGGTTGATGTAAGTAAATTTTTGAAAAAAAAAAGTGTTGAATTAAAAGTAAAAAAGAAATTATAATGATTAAATAGTAAAAAAAAAACTATGTTAAATGATGTTATAAGTTATGAGTTATTGCATGATAATTTTTAGGTTTAGATTTATTTTTTTTATTTATTATTATGAATATAAATGATGGATACCAATATAATATAAATGAATTAAATTTCCTTTTTATTTTTTTTTGCATACAATGTACCAATAACGAATTATACTCTTGTATTCGTATTATATTGTATTATTTTATATCAATACTTTATATTGTAATCCATTAATTTTAACTCTAAATTTATATTATTTTTTGTATCATAATTGTATTCAATGTATTATCAACGATAATTAAACCAAAACAACACAAAGATCAAACACTGATATACATTAATTTGTAATCCCAAGCAAACTTTCCTTAACACCAAAAACCACGTGTACACTTTCATCCAAACAAAATAAAAGTGATCCAAATTAACTTCCACCATGTTTGATAGTATATTTATTGTTTTAATGTAAAGGTTCAAAGATAAAAATAAGCCAAGCCACAAGTTGGCAATGGTACTTAAAGTCCATGTGATGTGGATATTGAATGCTATCTGTTTCATTTTAGTCAGATGCAACCAATGTTGGATATTGCCGGCCAGAAATTGTTGCTAGACAAAGTAGGATTTTTTCTTAAGTTTCGAATCCTTAACTTTAGGTACACTCACAATCATATGGAGGAAATTAGTTATTACAACTTTGATTTGTCCCCATTTCTAAAATAATTTTTATGTTCTTTCTTCGTTCCATCTTCACCAGGCATGACCATTTATTTAAACAATTATTATTTTTTTGTCCCAATGATTATCGATTTTTTTTTATTGGATAAGCATATGAACGCACGTTTGATGGGTCTCCCAAGCAGAATTGCTTTGACTACAAAATGGTTACATCCATTGATGGAGTCATTGCAATCTTGAAGCATTTTTTCAAGTCTAGCTCTCTTAGGGTTTTTTTTCTTTTTTTTCCATTCTTGTCCCAAAAAAGAAAAAAAATTGGCTCTCATGTTAAAGGAAAAACCAGCATCGATCGATGGAAGTAATGTCATGGAATAA
>JBBYHK010030416.1:0-10008 GCA_038382065.1 Adansonia grandidieri | reverse complement strand
GAGAAGAGGATTTTGGCTCATGTTCATTCTTATTTTTCCTAAGTCGAGGATTTGGAAGAGTGTCATGGGAATTATGGCAAAAGGTTATCAAGTGGGAGATCTCGGCATTGCTATCATCATTTTAACATATGTCAAACTATTGATATCTGAATCTTTTAGGAGCATAACCCATTTGTAAGACCTTCAAGGAATCCATAGAAAAGAACATTTAGATGTGGAAGGTCTTTAGTGATGAAAGGTCTATAGTTGAATGTCTTGGATAATCATATATGTAGAAATGAAACACCTTTTTGAGAGAAATTAACTTAATGGTGATCATCTATCAAAGGAAAATTTTTCAAAATGTTCTCATTATCCTAGATATTGGAAACCATGATTAACAAAATTCATGGTTGATGACAACATACATACTATTTACAAATCAAAATTTATTTCATAATTCACAATTTCTAAAAAAATGTACAGAATTTTAAAGTCAAGATAGAAATTGCCCTTGATTGGCAAACTACCATAAGTTTGATGACCTTTAGACCTATCATCCTTAATAAGCCTCCACAAACTTCAAATTTTTCTAGATTAGCATCCCTAAGACCGAATTATAAATCAACTAGTGGAACATCTAGAGGCACAGCAACAAACTCTAAGTTCTCAAGTTTGAAAATTCCACCAGATGTGTGGTTATTTCTTGTTATCTCAATCACACCATGTTTATACTAAATTCTTTAGCAAAAAAGATGAATCCAAAAGCTTATGGCATGTTAAGTAAATGAAACAAAATCTTATCACTTCATTAAGTTATAGCTTTGCATTATTAATATACATATATATGCCGTACCCAAGCTAATTGGATTTAAAGCATATACTAACACTAACTACATGCAATTAGCAGGATGTGTCAGGATCCAACCTTATGCTTAGTAATTAACAAAAGCATTAATAAAACTAATAAAAACAGTAATACTACAGTGGAAGTGGAACATAGAAACAGTCAAATATCCTTATAGAGGTAATTTGCATACAGTTATCAATTTCAAAAATTTTCATGTTATTACAACCACCTATTTAGAGGTTACCTGACTAAAAAAATAGCAACCTTAGCAAATTTGAGACTTGTAGATACCAAGAGTGTGGTGATTTGAGTCCTTGAATGGCAATCCAAGGTCACGAGTAGTTTAAGTGTTCTGCCTCTAATAGTGATCCATATAGACATTAGTTGGAACCTTTAAGAGGTCTAATATTTCTCTAATGCTAGTTATAAGGTATATGGCCTCAACCAAAAGGTAAAGTCTAATCACTCTCACACACCTAAGAATGTTTCCAAGATGTTGTTTCAAAAACAAGGAAGAAAGAATCAATTTATGGAGTTAGAAGGACTTCGGTTATGGTACTTTTTCGATAAGAGGCTAATGGTTGGTATTCCTAACTTTTGATAATTTTCTCTTCCTACAATTCTAGTATGTTTGACCAAGAATGATCCACTCACTTAGGCCCTATCTAGAATTGTTGTTAGCAAAGCTTTTGAGGTCAAAATTTGCGTTTCATTGCAACCACAACACTAAACAAGTAAAAAATTTGGGCTTTTGTGTTTAAAACCATGGTTTAGCAATCTAAACTAAAAAATCAAGAAATTTGAGTTTTTGCGATTTGGAAGCTGACTTTTAGATGAAGTGAATCTATTATCCTTATATATCTATACTTTTATTATTTTAAACATATCTTTTTTTGACATTTGTTGTCAGAATTAACTATGTAAGTGCACGTATTGCAAAAAGTAAGATAGTGATAAAGTAAAGTGTCGATCTTACGAGGAATTGATACTAAATTGTTAAGTATTAAAATTAAAACAACTTAATCTTATTGAAACAAACGATTAAAAATTATAAATTAAAACTAAATATAATAATAATAATAATAATAATAATAATAATAATAAAGCAAATAATAAATTATAAAATCCTAGGATTACAATTTCCTTCAACACTTCATTTGAATAAAACCCTACTCTCTTAACTTGACCAATGATAATAAGTTGTTAACCTAGAGTTTTAAGTTATTTATAAGTATCTTCTGATAGTCTTACAAAAATATCTCCCTTAATCAATTTACTATATCCATGCAAATTGAATTAAAGGAAACTCATTTAGCTTAGACTCTAATTTGGTTACATATGGCATGCTCATATGTTCATATCTAACATGCAAATGAATTCATCCTAATAAATGAATATGAAACATGTGTCATTCGATCCAGGTTGGAACACAAAATTCCTTTTTTCAAGTTCATTAAATCAATCTAATTGGTGGCCAATCAACTACAAGCATCAAAAACAAGATTGAACAAACAATCATTAAATCAAGAAAAGAAAAGAAAATAATCCAAGCTACATGGTAGGTCCTATTACAACCCTAGAACAATAAATCTAGTTCATAATAAATATATAAAATATAAAAACAAGGAGTTTCACCATCATAAATAATACAAGAAAGATAAAAAAAATAAAAGGAAAGAGAACTAAGATTGGCCTAATCTTTGATCTTCACGCTTTTCCAAAATCTCTTTAGCTTTTGAATACTATGATGGCTTCTTCTTCAGAAAACTAAAAAAATAAAATAAAATTATAGAATATTTGGGATATCTATAAGTTTAATCCTAAGATTCCTATTCATAGGTAAAACCCTGAAGGAAAGACTTGGTCTTCAAGTAGCTTGAACATATTATTTTTGGAAATTGCCAAACTTAAATTTTTTGCTTGATTGAGTCTACTTTACTTCTTGATTAAGTTGTTGCACTTTTGTAAAGTCCTTTAGGTTTTAACCTACAAAAATATGAAAAGTATTTAAATAACTAAGTAATTAAAATATAAGAAAAGTAAATAATAATAAATTAAAAACTATTAAAAATAAATAAAATTTAAATAAAATAATACTACTATAAATAAAATTTAAATAAAAATCTTTAAGACTTAGTTAATTTAATATGAATAATAAGACTAAATAACTCTATTTTATAGAGTTATCACACCTCTGCACTTAAGATTTTGCTAGTCCTCGAGCAAAAAAAAAATAAAGAAAGAAACAAAATTGAATAAAATAAAATGAAATACGAATTAAGATGAATGTACTTAAATAATGATTACCTTAATTTTCCTCATAAGTTATCTTAATATCTCAACTCAAAATATATACAAATATAATTCAAATTCATGCTTTGATTCAATCATAAATCTCAATGCTTCAAATTGATTTCCAATGTGTGTGTATAATCTCTTTACAAATCATTACGTACAAACTGAATAAATTTATGCCAATGCAAACTATGAATTAATGCTAGATTCTCGTATGTTCACTTTCTGTCTCTCTCTCCATTAATGTAGACCAACACCTCATCGAAGATCATATAAGATTTTATTAAGCTTGTACTGAAAGGCTAGGGTCAAGGTAGAATAAAAAATATTTTTCAGTTTAATTCACCCATAGACACTTTTTATTATTCCAGATTTTTTATCAAGCCATTCAAAACAAATTTGAAGCATACACCCTTTTTTTTTCATGCCATTTTATTCATTTACACACTTTTGTGTGTTTTTTTCTTTTTTTTCTTCTTTTCTTTTTTTTTTCTCTTTCATACTTCACCAATACAACACAATTTAAACATGGCTCATTATATTTTTTGAAATAATTTCATGCTCATGCCTATACAATAAAGGTTGATCATGGTTTTTCTTATTAGGCTAGGCTAAAATATATATGGCAATCAAAAGAAAATGACATATCAATTAGGCTCAAATGGGGTAACTAAGGATAGATATATAGGAACAAGTTTGACAAGGCTCAAACAATCCAAAAATGACCTAAATCACCTTTTCAACTTAGTATTGTCTAGGATTTCACCTTAAGAGAGAATCAAATAAATTCTAGGCTTCTAGACATAATTGCAATTTATATCAACATAAACAATCTTCAAATAAGCAATACAAATCAATGCAAGAGATCAAGTGCTCAGAATTTTTAAAAATCACATTTTAACAATGAAAAAAACAAAAGAATCTAATCACAAAATTATATTTTCCCAAGAATCAAGATAAATCAATAACTAAGTTCTTATCATTAGATAAGGATCTCATCATATTAAGCACAAACATCTCAATCATACTAGACTCTTAAAATAAAATTTATGTAGAAACAAAGAAAAATATTTATGCCAAAACAAAGAAAAATTATGCAAGAATTAACTAACCTAGACTAATTCGACACTAACAAAAAAAATAACCTCTCCAACCAAACATTGCCCTCGATGTTTATAAATAAAAGAGAAAGAATAAGAAACTCCCATTTTCTCGATGAAAAAAACTTGAGAAAATCTCTAACTATCTTCTTCGACTTCATCTTGTTTGTCAAAGTTGGTGGGAAGCTGTAAAAGAAAATCAAATAAAACAGACTTATTAGAAATAATCCTAAAAAAATAATAATAATCCCAATATTTTTTTTTACTTTTTTAAAAAGTTTTTTAAAATAATATATAAAATTAAAATTTTAAATCTAAAAACTTATCCATCAGTGCCATCGATTGGGTAAAATAAGGGTTTGAAAATATAAAAAATGTGAAAATAGGGGAAAGAGGTAGCTAGTGCTGTAGCACTGAGTCTCGAACTATTAGGGCTGAATTTTTTAGCTGCGGCATTGGAACACCACTATTCTAGCGCTGCAACACCAGGCTACATGTACTTTAGCACTGCAATGCCAAATTCTGGCACCACATCAGTAGTTTTTTTTGGAACACCTGCCACAACTATAAAAAAATTGAGAATGAAAAAAACTAAATAAATTTCTAAAATTAAAGAAAGAAAAGTTTAAGAAACTTGGGTTGTGTAAACACCTAATTTCATCCAGTTTTTTTTCCAATAGTTTCAGCTATTCGAGACTGGGAATATGATTGTCGCCTGATGGAGGTTGACCTTTGCTGGGGAATTTTCACATTTTTATAGCTTATTCTGTCACACATACATGATCGTATTGAGACATGATACAAAAAATGCCATTTGAAGATCGATCTTGGTTAAAAAGATGAATATTTAAAAGGAAAATTTTGTTTTTAAAAATTTTCTTGCCAAATTTGGAAAAATCATTCATGCAGATGATATCACGGTCAAATTTCTCATTTTTATGAATTTTTTTACTCTTTTGTAAAGCTTGAAAAATTGATCGTCACATTTTTTATTGACACTTGTGCAGTATTCATGCCAATATGCATTCCAAAAAAACAATATATTCAAGAAAAAATAAGTATTGGTGTTTTTACCACAAGATGTCAAATTGCCAATTTTGTTAATTAATTTTGAATTTTTACAGTATCGCGAGTATTATATTCGTAAAATTATTTTAGTTAAATCTATTTCGGATTCAGAATTTTTTTTATTTTTGATAATTAATATTTTAGGCAATATGTTGTATTTAATCCATTTTATATAATTTTCAATGTATCCTTTAAAATATTCTCAAGTTTAAAATGCGAGCTTTCCTTCACCCGTAAAATTTTTAGCAGAATTTTATCGAGTTTTAAACTTCAAAATTCTTTAAATATTTTAAATTTAACCATGATCAAATCAGCTTTTTAAAATTCATTTTATTTTATGAATTTTTATTTTTTTTAACTTTCTCATTTTCAAGATACGGAGTTTTCTACTCCGAAAATTTTTTGGAGGAATTTTTTGAGTTTGAGATTTTTAAAATTCATTAAATATTTTTATTAAATTTATATTAAATCATTTTTTAAAAAATTTAATTTTTTTTATGAGTTTTGCATTTTCTTTGAATTGTCCCTTTTTTAAGATAAAAAGTTTTCTACTTTATAAATTTTTTTGGGAGAAATTTTTCGAGTTTAAAATTTTTTAAATTCATTAAATATTTTCAAATCAGTTTTAAAAATTCAATTTATTTTAGAGTTTTACATTTTTTTCCAAAGTAACAATTTTTTTTTATAAATGTTTTCTCGTAAAATTTTACGAGTTTTAGATTTAAATTTTTTTTGCACATAAGCCTTCTCAAAAATTTTTCTTGTATAATTCAATACTTGAAATCTTTATAAAAAATTTTATTAATTTTTTGCTTTTTTGGGGCTTCTTTCATCTCTCATATGCATACAAGAATGCTTGCTTTAAAAAGAATTCCAACCTAGATCAAATTTTATTTAATTTTATGGCAAAACTAGTACATACAGTGATTGTTTCCAAGGAATTCAAAGAGGTTTGTTCTGAGTTCAAATTCAACTAGGAAAGGGGATGGGGACTGTGTAGCGAATGGTTTTGTGTCAGAGTTGCCAAAGATCACACATTTAGACCTTCGCCAGAATAATTTTAAAGAATTAGCCAAAATATGGGATCAGTGGGGAAGTGCAAAGCAAACTCGGCTTACAGAAAAGTATGGACAGATTGCTTTCTTGCTCAAAATGCACATGTATGAATAGTTAGTTAGGGCTATGATTGAGTTTTGGGATCCATCATTTCAATTTTTTCATTCAATCAGCATGACATGACTTTGACTGTGGAAAAGATATCAACTCTTTTCAGGCTTAGGCCATTGGAGATGAGACCCATCTATTGCAAAGAGCATAATCCGACCAGCTCCTATAAAAAATTAAGTCAAGTTTTAGATCGTGATTTCAAAGCCGACCACAATAACATAAAGTAGAAAGAGAACACCAATGTCATTTCATGGCAGTATCTACAAAAATAAATCTAAGAATGATCCGACACTGAGAAGGTTCTAGATGCGCTTGCACTTGCTATATACAAGCTATTTTTTTCCCGAGAATGTTGGAACTTGTTGATGTGGCAGTAGTGGAGTTATTTAATCAATTGAAAAGAAACATGCACTCAACTCTAGCAATTTTAGCTAAAATAATTAGAGCACTCAATGCATGCCAAAAAGAGGGTCGAGGGAGATTCATTGGAAGTGCTTTGTTATTATATATCTGGGCTCAAAGTTATTTTTGGGGTGAAGGGCAGATAAAGTTAAACCCTACTTTCCATTATTTGTTCCTCTTCAGGAATTCATCAAAAAAGAATGACCCAAGTTTGGAACCAAGAAACAATGGGTTGAGACGCTAAAGAACTTAGCTTCTTTTAATAGAACCTAGAGGGCACCATGGTTTTCACCAAAATGCTTTCTATATCGATCTGGTAATCTGCTATATGTGCCTTTACTTGAAATATGGGGCACCATGGGCTATGCACCATTATTGGTCCAAAAGCAATTGGATCGTAGCAATTCATCCCCATGACTTCAAATTTGGCTGGTGTTGACTTGGAATATCAGGGTGAGGACTATAAAAAGTCACTTCAGATAGTCGCTTTACAATAGAGAGAAAGGTATGAGTCGAGATTAAGTGCATACACGGAAAAGACCACTCTAGGGTATGATGCTTGGAGGAGAGTTCAAGGTTGTGACATAATCATTCCTAGCTCAGATGGGACCATTCCTCGAGTATTTATTCAACCAAAACTTGTAATGCCATCCAAGATCGATTTCATTAAGGAGGAAACTACTAGAGAGCAAAAAAGAATAAGTGATTAGAATCATTAACTCCAAAAAAAAGTTGCCTATTTATAAATGAAGATGGAAGCAAAAACAAAAAAAGTTGAAAAAATGAAAAAAAGGTATATTCTAATGAAAAATGACTGGGTTGAATAGAATAAGAAAATAAAACTTGCCGACATATCAGAAAGTTCTAACAACACTGTTAAAAGGGTAAAGGAAGAAATGAGTAAGCTTAATGAAAAGTTGAAAGTATAGAAGACTAAAGCTTTGGAAAGGGAAGACAAACAAACTATTTTTGAAAGAGAAAGGAGAAAGCATGTTGATAAACGTCTCCAGTTAAGAAGGTCTATTGAAAAAAATAAATAACTCCAAGCTGCCTTGGATCAAGAGTATGGAAGGGTATCTCAATTGCTTGAGGAAAGACAAGGTCTCACTATAACTATTGCAAAGATAAGATTAGAATTACAATATAGGGGAGATCATATTCACACCTTGGTGCAAGCCTACCGTAATCTAGATGCATATTGGGCTAATAGACTATGGTGGGCCAAAGATAATGGTAAACGATGGGCAGCTAATTCATTTGGTCGACAAATGTGCATAGATCATCTTATAGAATGATCCACTCATTCATCATCAAAACAAGGAAAATGGTGGAGAAGATTAGAGACTTACAGATGCACATTAATCTCATAGAACAATATAGGCATGTTGTACTTCAGTTTTTGAATGAGGCTTAAAGACAATATGATCAAGTTAAGAATTTCCTTGGATGTAATCCCTACATAATCAACAATGTGAACATTTAAGTCATCACAATGTTAATGAAAATTTTTTGAGCTTGGAATCTTTAGTTAAAGCAAGTGTCCTTATAAGTGCATTCATATACTTATACCAAACATACATATGCCCATACATATACATGCATACGCCCATACATGATCATTAATTTTATTAGTTCATAAGTGAAAGTTAATTAACTCAAGAAATATGGAATTGTTAAGGTTAGCATTGCAAACTTAAAAAGACCAACTCTACCACTACCCACTCATCGATACCATACTAGACTTAGAACAAGAAGAATGGCTGAAGATCATTTGGCAAGATTGGAGAGATTAGAAGAAAGTCATCAACAGGCCTAGGAGGCCATGTTGAAAAGGTAAGAAGAACTCCAAGCTCAGATCACAAGGATAATGGAGTTGTTAATGGCAAGGGAACCAATTTATCAACAACCAAAGATGAATATTGATACTCTTGCCAAGGGATTCGGGGGGTATCAGTTAAGGAACAAACAACTAATACTCAGCTAACTAATATCCAAAATCTACAACAAAATTTCTTAACTACTAATCCACCATTCATCATTATTAACCTTGATGCTCTTTCATAAAGGGTAGGCACAAGAACTACAGTCGCCCAAGAAAAATTAGTAGGCCTTAGCATTGATGAAGAGGGAAAGCATAAACAAAAAGGTAAAGAGCAGGTTGAAGCAGAGATAGAAAAAGAGAAACTACAATTTTTTGAGAGGAGGCTAAAAGCCATTGAAGGGGCTAAATTATATAGCAGTGTGGACGTCAAGGACCTTAGTCTAGTACCAGATTTAGTCCTCCCACTAAAATTTAAAATGCCTGAGTTTAAAAAGTACAAATGCACTATTTCCTCTTAAGCACACATTAAAATGTTCATTAGGAAAATGGCTGGTTATGCCTAGATCAACAAGCTTTTGATTCATTATTTTTAAGAAAGCTTGTTTGGATTTGTGTTGAGATGGTACAATGATCTGAACTACACTCAAATTCAACGTTGGACTGATTTAGCTAATGCATTTCTTCAACAATATAAACATATGGCTGAATGGGTGCCTGATAGACTAACTATTTAGAATATGGAGAAGAAGTCTACAAAATCTTTTAAAAATATGTACAAAGATGGAAAGACATGGCTTCTTTGGTTTAACCTCCCTTGATAAGAAAAAAAACCACGATGCTATTCATAAGCACTTTGCATTCCCTTCATTACGGCAAATTAGTTGGGAATGCAACCAAGAATTTTGTTGATCTTATTATTTCGAGAAAGATGATTATAACAGCTATAAAGGCTGGTAAAATCATGACTGGGGAGTTTTCTACTAGAAATAAGCCAAGGATAGGAAAAAAAAAAAGAAGCTCCATCTGTTAACTATGCCAATCAATCATACCATCAAGAACCTCGTCTGTATTACCAAAACCAAAGAAAAAAATCCAAAATACTTACTTTCTTAACATACTCAGAACTCCTCTTTCAACATCACCTCAGACCACCACTTCGAACCCTCTTCCACAAAACCAACCAAGACCCAATGCTAATCCACCAGCCTAAAGAGCCAGCCAACCTAGATCTTACTATGAACCATTTCCTTACTCATATAAGGAAATGTTTGATCAGCATTTTGAGGCACGGTTAGTGCCTCTAATCTTTTCAAAACCATATAAAG
>JBBYHK010030313.1:0-10014 GCA_038382065.1 Adansonia grandidieri | reverse complement strand
AAAAGTGATCAATCTTGGCAATGCATCTGATTCATTTTGAACAGCCTTCTTTGCTTGCATTTCCATGATTAGTCCTTCTAAAGCTTGCCCCAAGCATTTAGTCTTTGCCCTAGTCATTGGACCTCTAATTCCTTGGAAAGGATCATAAGAATGGTTGGAAATAGGTGTTTGTGCAAATTGATCTCCATCATAATCTCCATTCCTTCTGTTATGGGCACTACAATCATGTTCTCCCCATTGGGATACATGATATCGATGCATTGGATTTCCAAGAAAAGCTTTTCTTTCCACCATTTTCCTTATAATTAAAGTTCATCCATGGAATTAGACTACCTTGGATACTCATAATAATCTCGATTCTTTGTGTCATTGGCAATATAATCATGTTCTCAAGATTGGGATAAAGTATGTTGATGCTTTGGATTTGCAAGCAAAGCTTTTCTTTCCACCATTTTCCTTAAAATCAAAAGTCATCCGTGAAATAAGACAAACTTGGATACTCATAATAATCTCCATTTTTTTTTGTTATTGGCACTACAACCATGTTCTCTACATTGGGATTAATGATATTGATACTTTGGATTTGCAAGAAAACCTTTATTTCCACCATTTTCCTCATAATCAAAGTTTATTCGTGAAATGAGACAAAGTTGGATCCTTATAATAGCCTTCATTTTTTTGTTATTGGCACTACAATCATGTTCTCCACATTGGGATACTCAACATTGATGCTTTGGATTTGCAAGAAAGGCTTTTCATTCTACCATTTTCCTTGTAATTAACGTTTACCTGTGAGATGACACAAACTTGCATACCCATAATAATCTCCATTCCTTTTGTTATAGGCACTGCAATCATGTTCTCCCCATTGGGATACATGATATTGATGCGTTGGATTTGTAAGAAAAGCTTTTCTTCCACCATTTTCATCATAATCAAAGTTCATTTGCGAAATGAGACGAACTAGGATACGTGTAATAATCTCCATTCTTTTTGTTATTGGCACTACAATCGTGTTCTCCACATTTGGATACACGAGATTGGCGCTTTGGATTTGCTAGAAAAGCTTTTCTTTCCACTATTTTTCTTATAATTAAAGTTCATCCATGGAATTAGACTAACTTGGATACTCATAATAATCTCGATTCTTTTGTGTCATTGGCAATACAATCATGTTCTCGAGATTGGGATGAAGTATGTTGATGCTTTGGATTTGCTAGAAAAGCTTTTCTTTCCACCATTTTCTTTAAAATCAAAGGTCATCCGTGAAATGAGACAAACTTGGACACTCATAATAATCTCCATTCTTTTTGTTAATGGCACTACAACCATGTTCTCTACATTGGGATTAATGATATTGATACTTTGGATTTGCAAGAAAAGCTTTCTTTCCACCATTTTCCTCATAATCAAAGTTTATCCATGAAATGAGAGAAACTTGGATCCCCTTAATAATCTCCATTTTTTTGTTATCGGCACAACAATCATGTTCTCCACATTAGGATACACAATATTGATGCTTTGGATTTGCAAGAAAAGTTTTTCATTCTACCATTTTCCTTGTAATTAACGTTTGCCCGTGAAATGACGCAAACTTGAATACCCATAATAATCTCCATTCCTTTCATTATGGTTACTACAATCATGTCCTCCCCATTGGGATACATGATATTGATGCATTGGATTTGCAAAAAAAGCTTTTCTTCCCACCAGTTGCATCATAATCAAAGTTCATTCGTGAAATAAGATGAACTTGGATACGCATAATAATCTCCATTCTTTTTGTTATTGGCTCTACAATCATGTTCTCCACATTGGGATACAGGATATTGATGCTTTGGATTTGCTAGAAAAGCCTTTCTTTGCACCATTTTCCTTATAATTAAAGTTCATCCATGGAATGAGACAAATTTGGATGCTCATAATAACCTCCATTCCTTTTGTTATTGGTACTAGAACCATGTTCTTTACATTGGGATTAATGATATTAATGCTTTGGATTTGCAAGAAAAGCTTTCTACCCACCATTTTCCTCATAATCAAAGTTTATCCGTGAAATGAGACAAACTTGGATCCCCATAATAACCTCCATTTTTTTTATTCGCACTACAATCATGTTCTCCACATTAGGATACTCAATATTGATGATTTGGATTTGCAAGAAAAGCTTTTCGTTCTACCATTTTCCCTGTACTTAACATTTACTCGTGAGATGACACAAACTTGCATACCTGTAACAATCTCCATTCCTTTTGTTATGGGCACTGCAATCATGTTCTCCCCATTGGGATACATGATATTGATGCATTGGATTTGCAAGAAAAGCTTTTCTTTCTACCATTTTCCTTGTAATTAACGTTTACTCGTGAAATGAGACAAACTTGCATACCATAATAATCTCTATTCCTTTTGTTATGGGCACTACAATCATGTTTTCCCCATTGGGATACATGATATTGATGCTTTGGATTTGCAAGAAAAGCTTTTCTTTCCACCATTTTCATCATATCAAAGTTCATTTGTGAAATGATAGGAACTTGGATACTCATAATAATCTCCACTCTTTTCGTTATTGGCACTACAATCATGTTCTCCACATTGGCATACATGATATTGATGCTTTGGATTTGCTAGGAAGGCTTTTCTTTCCGCCATTTTCCTTGTAATTAAAGTTCATCCATGGAATAAGACTAACTTGGATACTCATAATAATCTTGATTCTTTTTGTTATTGGCAATACAATCATGTTCTCGCGATTGGGATAAAGGATGTTGACGCTTTGGATTTGCTAGAAAAGCTTTTCTTTCCACCGTTTTCCTTAAAATCAAAGGTCATCCGTGAAATAAGACAAACTTGGATACTCACAATAATCTCCATTCTTTTTGTTATTGGCACTACAACCATGTTCTCTACATTGGGATTAATGATATTGATGCTTTGGATTTGCAAGAAAAGCTTTTTTTCCACCATTTTCCTTGTAATTAACATTTACCTGTGAAATAAGACAAACTTGGATCCCCATAATAATCTCCATTTTTTTTGTTATTCGCACTACAATCTTGTTCTCTACATTTTTTTTGCTAGGAAAGCTTTTCCTTCTACCATTTTCCTTGTAATTAATGTTTACCCGTGGAATGATGCAAACTTGCATACTCATAATAATCTCCATTCCTTCTGTTATGGGCACTACAATCATGTTCTCCCCATTGGGATACATGATATTAATGCATTGGATTTGCAAGAAAAGCTTTTCTTCCCAACATTTGCATCATAATCAAAGTTCATTTATGAAATGAGATGTACTTGGATACGCATAATAATCTCCATTCTTTTTGTTATTGGCACTACAACCATGTTCTCCATATTGGGATGCAGGATATTGATGCTTTGGATTTGCTAGAAAAGCCTTTCTTTGCACCATTTTCCTTATAATTAAAGTTCATCTGTGGTATTAGACAAACTTGGATACTCATAATAATCTCCATTCCGTTTGTTATTGGCACTACAACCATGTTCTCTACATTGGGATTAATGATATTGATGCTTTGGATTTGCAAGAAAAGCTTTCTTTCAACCATTTTCCTCATAATCAAGGTTTATCCATGAAATGAGACAAACTCGGATCCCCATAATAACCTCCATTTTTTGGTTATTGGCACTACAACCATGTTCTCCACATTGGGATACTCAATATAGATGCTTTGGATTTGCAAGAAAAGCTTTTCATTCTACCATTTTCCTTGTAATTAATGTTTACCTATGAAATGACATAAACTTGCATACCCATAATAATCTTCATTCCTTTTGTTATGGGCACTACAATCATGTTCTCCCCATTGGGAAACATGATATTGATGCATTGGATTTGCAAGAAAAGCTTTTCTTTCCACCATTTTCATCATAGTCAAAGTTCATTTTGAAATAAGACGAACTTGGATACAGTAATAATCTCCATTCTTTTTGTTATTGGCACTACAATCATGTGCTCCGCATTGGGATACACGATATTGATGCTTTGGATTTGCTAGAAAAGCTTTTCCTTCCACTTTTTTCCTTATAATTAAAGTTCATCCATGGAATGAGACTAACTTTGACACTCATAGTAATCTCGTTTCTTTTTGTTATTGGCAGTACGACCATGTTCTCTAGATTGGGATAATGGATATTGACGCTTTGGATTTGCTAGAAAAGCTTTTCTTTCCACCATTTTCCCTAAAATCAAAGGCCATCTGTGAAATGAGACAAAGCTGGATACTCATAATAATCTCCGTTTTTTTTATTATTGGCACTACAACTGTGTTCTCTACATTGGGATTAATGATAATGATGCTTTGGATTTGCAAGAAAAGCTTTCTTTCCACCATTTTCCTCATAATCAAAGTTTATCCGTGAAATGGGACAAACTTGGATCCCCATAATAATCCCCATTTTTTTGTTATTGGCACTACAATCATGTTCTCCACATTGGGATACACAATATTGATGCTTTGGATTTGCAAGAAAAGCTTTTCATTCTACCATTTTCCTTTTAATTAACATTTACCCATGAAATGAGACAAACTGGCGTACCCATAATAATCTCCATTCCTTTTGTTATGGGCACTACAATCATGTTCTCCTTATTGGGATACATGGTATTAATCCATTGGATTTGCAGGAAAAGCTTTTCTTTCCACCATTTTCATCATAATCAAAATTCATTTATGAAATGAGACGAACTTGGATACGCATAATAATCTCCATTCTTTTTGTTATTGGCACTACAATCGCGTTCTCCATATTGGGATGCATGATATTGATGCTTTGGATTTGCTAGAAAAGCTTTTCTTTCCACTATTTTCCTTATAATTAAAGTTCATCCGTGGAATGAGACAAACTTTGATACTCATAAGAATCTCGCTTCTTTTTGTTATTGGCACTACAATCATGTTCTCCATATTGGGATACAAGATATTGATGCTTTGGATTTGCTAGAAAAGCTTTTCTTTCCACCATTTTCCCTAAAATCAAAAGTCATCTGTGAAATAAGACAAACTTGGATACTTATAATAATCTCCAATCTTTTTGTTATTGGCACTACAACCATGTTCTCAACATTGGGATAAATGATATTGATGCTTTGGATTTGCAAGAAAAGCTTTCTTTCCACCATTTTCCTCATAATCAAAGTTTATCTATGAAATGAGACAAACTTAGATCCCTATAATAATCTCCATTTTTTTTTTTGCTATTGGCACTATATTCATGTTCTCCACATTGGGATACACAATATTGATCCTTTGGATTTGCAAGAAAAGCTTTTCATTCGACCATTTTCCCTGTAATTAACGTTTGCCCGTGAAATGAGACAAACTTGCATCCTATAATAATCTTTATTCCTTTTGTTATAGGCACTACAATCATGTTCTCCCCATTGGGATACATGTTATTGATGCATTGGATTTGCAAGAAAAGCTTTTCTTTCCACCATTTTCATCTTAGTCAAAGTTCATTCATGAAATGAGATGAACTTAGATACGCGTAATAATCTCCATTCTTTTTGTTCTTGGCACTACAATCATGTTCTCCACATTGGGATAAAGGATATTGATGCTTTGGATTTGCTAGAAAAGCTTTTCTTTCCACCATTTTCCTTAAAGTCAAAGGTCATCCGTGAAATGAGACAAACTTGGATACTCATAATAATCTCCATTCTTTTTGTTATTGGCACTACAACCATGTTCTCTACATTGGGATTAATGATATTGATGCTTTGGATTTGCAAGAAAAGCTTTCTTTCCACCATTTTCCTCATAATCGAAGTTTATCCATGAAATGAGACATACTTGGATTCCCATAATAACCTCCATTTTTTTGTTATTGGCACTGCAATCATGTTCTCCACATTGGGATACTCAATATTGATGCTTTGGATTTGCAAGAAACGTTTTTCATTCCACCATTTTCCTTGTAATTAACGTTTACTTGTGAAATGACTCAAACGTGCATACCCATAATAATCTCTATTCCTTTTGTTATAGGCACTACAATCATGTTCTCCCCAATGGGATACATGATATTGAAGCATTGGATTTGCAAGAAAAGCTTTTCTTTCCACCATTTTCATCATAATCAAAGTTCGTTTATGAAATGAGACAAACTTGGATTCGCGTAATAATCTCCATTCTTTTTGTTATTGGCACTATAATCATGTTCTCCACATTAGGATGCATGATATTGACGCATTGGATTTGCAAGAAAAGCTTTTCTTTCCACCATTTTCATCATAATCAAAGTTCGTTTGTGAAATGAGATAAACTTGGATTCGCGTAATAATCTCCATTCTTTTTGTTATTGGCACTACAATCATGTTCTCCACATTGGGATGCATGATATTGACGCATTGGATTTGCAAGAAAAGCTTTTCTTTCCACTATTTTCATCATAATCAAAGTTCATTTATGAAATGGGATGAACTTGGATACGCGTAATAATCTCAATTCTTTTTGTTATTGGCATTACAATCATGTTCTCCACATTGGGATACATGATATTGATGCTTTGGATTTACTAGAAAAAGTTTTTCTTTCCACTATGTTCCTTATAATTAAAGTTCATCAGTGGAATGAGACAAACTTTGATACTCATAATAATCTCGATTCTTTTTGTTTGGGCACTACAATCATGTTCTCCAGATTGGGATACACAATATTGATGCTTTGGATTTGCAAGAAAAGCTTTTCATTCTACCATTTTCCTTGTAATTAACGTTACCCATGAAATGAGACAAACTTGGATCCCCATAATAATCTCCATTTTTTTTTTGTTATTGGCACTACAATCATGTTCTCCACATTGGGATACACAATATTGATGCTTTCGATTTGCAAGAAAAGCTTTTCATTCTACCATTTTCCTTGTAATTAACGTTTACCCATGAAATGAGACAAACTTGCGTTCCCATAATAATCTCCATTCCTTTTGTTATGGGCACCACAATCATGTTTTCTCCATTGGGATACATGATATCGATGCATTGGATTTGCAAGAAAAGCTTTTCTTCCCACCAGTTTCATAATAATCAAAGTTCATTCGTGAAATGAGATGAACTTAGATACACGTAATAATCTCCATTCTTTTGTTCTTGGCAATACAATCATGTTCTTGAGATTGGGATAAAGGATGTTGATGCTTTGGATTTGCTAGAAAAGCATCTCTTTCCACCATTTTCCTTAATATCAAAGGTTATCCGTGAAATAAGACAAACTTGGATGCTCACAATAATCTCTATTCTTTTTGTTATTGGCGCGACAATCATGTTCTCTACATTGAGATTAGTGATGTTGATGCTTTGGATTTGCAAGAAAAGCTTTCTTTCCACCATTTTCATCATAATCAAAGTTTTTCCATGAAATGAGACAAACCTAGATCCCCATAATAATCTCTATTTTTTTTTGTTATTGGTACTACAATTGTGTTCTCCACATTGGGATACACAATATTGAAGCTTTGAATTTGCAAGAAAAGCTTTTCATTCTACCATTTTCCTTGTAATTAATGTTTACCCGTGGAATGATACAAACTTGCATACCCATAATAATCTCCATTCCTTCTGTTATGGGCACTACAATCATGGTCTCCCCATTGGGATACATGATATTGATGCATTGGATTTGCAAGAAAAGCTTTTCTTTCCACCATTTTCATCATAATCAAAGTTCATTTGTGAAATGAGACAAACATGGATACGCGTAATAATCTCCATTCTTTTTATTATTGGCACTACAACCATGTTCTCCGCATTGGGATATAGGATATTGATGCTTTGGATTTGCGAGAAAAGCTTTCTTTCCACCATTTTCCTCATAATCAAGATTTATCTGTGAAATGAGACAAACTTGGATCCCTATAATAATCTCCATCTTTTTTGTTATTGGCACTACGATCATGTTCTCCACATTGGGATACTCAATTTGAGGCTTTGGATTTGCAAGAAAAGCTTTTCATTCTACCGTTTTCCTTATAATTAACGTTTACCCGTGAAATGACACAAACTTGCATACCCATAATAATCTCCATTCCTTTTGTTATGGGCACTACAATCATGTTCTCCCCATTGGGATACATGATATTGATGCATTGGATTTACAAGAAAAGCTTTTCTTTCCACCATTTTCATCATAATCAAAGTTTATTTGTGAAATGAGACGAACTTGGATACGCGTAATAATCTCCATTCCTTTTGTTATTGGCACTACAATCATGTTCTCTACATTGGGATACACGATATTAATGCTTTGGATTTGCTAGATAAGCTTTTCTTTCCACTATTTTCCTTATAGTTAAAGATCATCCGTGGAATGAGACTAACTTTGATACTCATTATAATCTCGATTCTTTTTGTTATTGGCACTACAATCATGTTCTCCAGATTGGGATAAAGGATATTGACGGTTTGGAGTTGCTAGAAAAGCTTTTCTTTTTGCCATTTTCCCTAAAATCAAAAGTCATCCGTGAAATGAGATAAACTTGGATACTCAAATGTCCATTCTTTTTGTTATTGGCGCTACAACCTTGTTCTCTACATTGGGATTAATCATATTGATGCTTTGGATTTGCAAGAAAAGCTTTCTTTCCACCGTTTTCCTCATTATCAAAGTTTATCGATGAAATGAGACAAACTTGGATCCCCATAATAATCTGCATTTTTTTTGGTATTGGCACTACAATCATGTTCTCCGCATTGGGATAGACAATATTGATGCTTTGGATTTACAAGAAAAGCCTTTCATTCTACCATTTTCCTTGTAATTAACGTTTACCCGTGAAATGAGACAAACTTACAGCCCATAATAATCTCTATTCCATTTGTTATGGGCGCTACAATCATGTTCTCCCCATTAGGATACATGATATTGATGCCTTCGATTAACAAGAAAAGCTTTTCTTTCCACCATTTTCATCAAAATCAAAGTTCATTCATGAAATGAGACGAACTTGGATATGCGTAACAATCTCCATTCTTTTTGTTATTGGCACTACAATCATGTTCTCTACATTGGGATACATGATATTGATGCTTTGGATTTGCTAGAAAAGCTTTTCTTTCCACCATTTTCCTTATAATTAATGTTCATTCGTGGAATGAGACAAACCTGGATACTCATAATAATCTCGATTCTTTTTGTTATTGGTAATACAATCATGTTCTCTAGATTGGGATAAAGGATGTTGATACTTTGGATTTGCTTAAAAAGCTATTCTTTCCACCATTTTCTTTAAAATCAAAGGTTATCCGTGAAATGAGACAAACTTGGACACTCATAATAATCTCCATTTTTTTTGTTATTAGCACTACAACCATGTTCTCTACATTGGGATTAATGATATTGATGGTTTGGATTTGCAGGAAAAGCTTTCTTTGCCCCATTTTCCTCATAATCAATGTTTATCCGTGAAATGAGACAAACTTGGATCCCCATAATAACCTCCATTTTTTTGTTATTACAATCAGGTTCTCCATATTGGGATACTCAATATTGATGCTTTGGATTTCCAAGAAAAGCTTTTCATTCTACCATTTTCCTTGTAATTAACGTTTACCCATGAAATGACACAAACTTGCAGACGCATAATAATCTCCATTCCTTTTGTTATAGGCACTACAATCATGTTCTCCCCATTGGGATACATGATATTGATGCATTGGATTTGCAAGAAAAGCTTTTCCTTCCGCCATTTTCATCATAATCAAAGTTCATTCTTGAAATGAGATGAACTTGGCTACTCATAATAATCTCCACTATTTTTGTTATTGGTACTACAATCATGTTCTCCTCATTGGCATACATGATATTGATGCTTTGGATTTGCTAGGAAAGCTTTTCTTTCCACTATTTTCCTTATAATTAAAGTTCATCCATGGAATTAGACTAACTTGGATACTCATAATAATCTTGATTCTTTTTGTTATTGGCAATACAATCATGTTGTCCAGATTGGCATAAAGGATGTTGATACTTTGGATTTGCTAGA
>JBBYHK010030261.1:0-10018 GCA_038382065.1 Adansonia grandidieri | reverse complement strand
TTCAAGTTTATGTTGATGATATTATCTTTGGTGCTACTAATGAATCTCTTTGTCAAGAATTTTCTAAGTTAATGCAATGTGAGTTCAAAATGAGCATGATGGGAGAATTAACATTCTTTTTGGGACTAAAAGTCAAGCAAACAAAAGATGGCATCTTCATCAATCAAGCAAACTATACCAAGGAATTACTCAAGAAGTTCAAAATAAATGAAGCAAAGCCTTGTTCCATACTTATGAGTACTTCAATAAAGCTTGAGAAGGATAAAGGAGGTAAATGTGTTGACTCTAAACTTTATAGGTCTATGACTAACTCATTGCTATATCTTATCGCAAGTAGACCTGACATAATGTTTAGTGTATGCTTATATGCTAGATATCAATCATCACCGAGGGACTCATATCTAGTTCCGTGAAAAGAATTTTTAGATATCTTAGCGACATTCCTAATCTAGGCTTATGGTATCCAAAAGAATCATCTCTTGCCTTGCATGCTTATTCTGATGCGAATTTTGGTGGATGAAAAATTGATAGGAATAGCACTTTCAGTAATTGTCAATTTCTTGGAAATATGCTCATATCATGATTCTCCAAGAAACAAAATAGTGTTGCTTTATCTATAACCGAAGCGGAGTACATATTCGCAAGAAGTTATTGTGCCCAAATTTTATGGATAAAACAACAAATGGAGGATTTTGGCATTACCATGGATCATATTCCAATTAAATTGACAATCTAGTGCCATTTGTCTTACCAAAAATCCAATTTAACACTCTAGAATCGAGCACATAGAGATTAGACATCACTTTATTAGAGATCATGTGCAAAAAGGTGATACAGTGCTTGAATTCATTGATACCTTGCATCAACTAGCTGATATTTTCACTAAACCATTTGACAAGGATAGATTTTGCACAATTAGAAGAGAAATTGGCTTAATGAATGCACCCTAAATTCATAAGTTGATAAAATTCTAATATTTTGCCTTAAAATTGTCTGCATCATGCTTAGTTTAAAAAGCTAGCTTTACATACCTATTTTTTTGATGATGTACACTTGTATAACTTTTTGATTCTTGGATGATTTGGTTGCTTTTGGTTAAATTTTGAATTGTTCATGCTAAAAGATTTTGATGTGAAAATTTTGGTTCAAGTTGCAATTTCAAATACTTTTTGAAGAACAATTGGGTAAAAAATATGCTTATTTGGTACCATCTTAATGGAAATGACCCACTACTAGGCCATACGTATCGATACCAATGCATACTTTTTCCCTATCTTAAGACAGTCTCTAGTATCGATACAAAAACAAGAATTGTTCATTGTATCGATACCTGACTCTAAGTGTCGATACTCTTCAGCTTCTCTTGATACAAATCAACTTGTTCTATGTCTTGAGACCCTGTTCTTTATATTGATACAAAACCCAGATTTGTTCTTTGTATCGATACTGCCTCTTCTGTATCGATAGTCACTGTTGATGTAGGACTCTTCGCGTGTGAAAGCTCATTTTCATCATGCACTGTTCATCTTCTCCCTTAGCCTCATCTCCCTCACTTAACCTTCAATCATCAAAACTCCATCTAACTTTCACTTTTCTTGCAATCCTTGATCCAAAAACTAGTTAGTTTCATCACAATTCATTAATTCCATTTGAAATTCAACCTATTACCATCCAAAACCTAAAAAATTTGAAACTTCTCCTCACTCAAACCCTTACCATTTTTCTTTCAAATTTCATAAAATTTGTCCAAATTTCTTCATAATTTTCAAGGCTTTTTCATTCTTTGGTCTTTCCTAACTCGGTTGTTGAGATTGGTTTCGGATTTATTCGATACATTACTCTATATTGCAACCAAAACTTACCGCCCACCATGTGCTTGACCATTTTCCTCAACCAGCCTTTCCTTAGCACCTTACCCAGATTCCTCCACTCGACCTGCTCGACCCGCTACCTTTGGCAACTTTCACCACCATCGACAAACCTCATCAAAACCCAATCCCACCTCATCTGACACCCACCAAATCACATCAAACACTTCACCAACATCAATCCTCTCCTCCACTGGTCATAACCTACATCAATTCTACCATGTCACCACCTGCTCGACAAAAGTCCTTAACCACCTTCAAACACTACCATGCCTCCAAAGACCAGACAAACCGCCCATCGTCAAGGACCTGTCACCCATGCTTTTACTTCTATTGCCCATTAACCACCCTTGACCCAAACACAATCATTCTTCGATCTCTGTTTCCACAATGCACAGGCTCGTGAGCGGTTCACTACCATCTATGCTCGCATGCCCATCCAACAATGTTGAGTTGTTGACTTCCCCTTTCTCCAGTCCATTACTTATCCTTACCTTGAGATTTTTGATAACTTTGGATGGACCAAATTTTTTTCTCTCAATGTTTCGGTTTGTGAGAATCTTGTTCGTGCATTCTTTAGCAATGCCTTACTTATCATTGATGATCATGATCATGTCATTGCTATTTGATCTTATCTTTTGGGATAAGATCTTGTAGTCAACTCGGCTTCTCTTGCGATTGCCTTTGGTTTCCTAAATGAAGGCGTAATCAATGAAGGTCCGGTTCTTACAGCTTTACGCACCTCGAACAACAAAGGCACCTTCCTTCTTTCAGTAGATCTTTTGCTCCATCTTATCATTTCCCATGTGCTTCATCCATACGGCACCAAACACACCTTGGTTAGCAATTCTGACTATTGATGGCTCCATATGATTCAAACTAAGAATCGTTTAAACCTAACCCATTTCATCTTTATGGACCTTATTCTTTATGTTTGTCGTTGTCATAGCCTCTTCCATGGCATGGCTTTGAGCTACTACTTTGACACTCAAAGTCTTGATCTTTCTTGCGACCCTAGGATTATGGTATCTATTTACTGTTATATTGGTTGCAAATCCATGGGGCTCAACGGGTTTAAAATTTAAGGCACCGACTATGTTCCCAAGGCTCGTTGACAACCATCTCCATCGCTTGAGCAACCGAATGTTCCTACTCTTGATGATCATGATGATGATATGGAGAATGATGCAACTCCTACACCTTCGGCTCCCGCTACCTCTCATCTGTGCCCATGAACCTCCAACATATGTACGATTCCATCATGGGATGTCTTAACACATGGAAGCGATGCTTTGACTCTTAGGATCACCAATTCGATTCCATTGATGCTCACCTTTCTAGTCTCGAGCATAGTTATTGGGTGTTGACCGAGTAATTCCATAGCTTTTTTGCAGCCTTTCCTTATGCACCGTTGCCTACTACGCCATCCACCGCTGATCCTCCGGTTGATGAACCTTAGTCATCTTAGGTTTATTTTAGGATAACATTTAAGTTTTTTTTGGATTCATTTGAACTTTTTTTCTTTATTTTGTGGACTCTATTGACTTTATTTCACATTCTCTTCTCAATGCATCATCTTTGCATGCATTTTCTCTATTACTTTAAATGGCTCTTTCTTATGCTTTGATATAACAAAAAGGGGGAGAAAATGTCATAAATTTGTAATGTGTTGCTAAATATCTCTTCCATGTTTTACATATCTACCATGAAATTATTATGCACTTGATCATGATTATATTGTCATGTTGGAACCTAAATAATATGTTGATATTGAACATTATTTTACATGATGTAGCTTGATTTATGAAATTCTTGGGCAATATTATCGATTAGAATGTTGTAGCTTTAAAAGACCCCATTTGCTCAAATTAAAACTTTTGAAAACCATTGCCTTATTAAGGGGTAGTTTTTTTTAATATAAAAAACAAACAAATTTATCTTAAGTTTTATTATATCAAAAAAGGGGAGATTGTTCACTTTGAATTCGGTTTTGATATAACAAACAAATTAAGCTAAATCAATTTATACTCAACTTGGTATTTGTGTTAAAATTGAAAAAATATTTTGAAAAGTACTAAGTTTGTATTTTCTAAAAAATATATGTTCCAAAATGTATATTTATACTTATAATATTTTTGAGATATGTTTGAGTTAATATCAAGTAAAAAAAAATCATTTTACAAAGGATTTTGAAGGTATGTATTGATACGATGAACAAATATATCGACACTTTGCTTAAAACCCTCATTTGTATTGATATTTTTAAGCATGTATTGATACTCACCCTATATGTATCGATACTATGCTTGGCAATAGCCAAGGTTTGGCTAAAACCCTCGAATGTATCGATACAAGTGTGTTTGTATTGATACAGCTTGGTTGGTATTGATACTCAGTCCCCTATATCGATACGAAAAGCTGTAACGGTCATTTTTTTTATTCTTCTATCGATACTATTGGTTTTGTATCGATACTATAGCGTGGGTCTGAACGAAAACAAGCATTTGTAAAGGTTATAATGGCTCTCCAACCACCATATTAAATGCCCAACATCTATAAATCAATTTCAAGCTATAAATAAAGATTCCAACAACTGAAGAAATAGAGATAAAAAAATTAATCAAGCATTGAATAACAAAAGCTCAAAAGTCTTCAAATTCTTCATTTTACTTGTATCAAAGTCATATTTTTCCAAGACTATTTGTATCTCATTCAACGTGTACTTAAAATCCAGCAAACATTAACCTACTAGAGGTTTAATTTGTTTGCGAAATACTTTACTTATATCACAAAAGGGGTTGTGTGAAAGTGAGTAAAAATATTTGAGAATTTATGGTAGAATTCTTAAAGGGATTGAAAGTTTCTATTAAGCCTTAAAAGATAGTGGTGTAAGGTTATACCTTGGCCTTAAAGGTAAACAACTTGATTAGTGAATTATGAGAATCACTTTGGTAAGAAAGTACCAAGAAGAGAGGACGTAGGTGCCGAGTTCAAGGGCCAAAACTCTATACATTGATTGTTTGTTTTTCTTACCCTTAACTTCTTTTATTTTCAATTTACTTCAAATTGATCAAGTTTTTCTAGAACCAATTCACCCTCCTCTTGGTTCAATATTTTCTTTGAGCTAACATTTTCAATACCTTAAAATGCATATTATTTTTAATAATTTTTATCTAGTACATAGTAATAACAGACGTACATGCCTTTATCAACAAATTTTATTAAAAAAAAAGTAAAATTTAGTAATTTAGTATTTTTAAACTTTATATAGTTTTATAACTCTTCGGTAACTTTAATACACTAAATTAGTAATTTCAAATTATTTAAAATATTTTCATAACTTATATAATTATTTTTCATAACCTTTATATATTATAATAGTATTGCGCCAGTAACCTTGTGGATAATATAAACAAAATTAGTAATTAAGATTGCGAAAATAGTAGATAATAGTTTCTGAAAGATTCAATAGCTTTATTAATTTTTTAATTCAATAGCTTTATAATTTTTCAATAATCATAGTTTACAATATCATATTCAATTATTTTATATTTTTCATACATTTATCTATTATTTAATAAACTCATACTTTTTTTATAATTAGAAACTTCTAAAAAAATATTGGTAACTCAGAGTTATTAAAAATATTAGATACTTAGTTATTAAAATAGCATATATTTTACAACTTTTCAATAGTATTGATTTAGAAAATCAATGACTGCAAAATACGTAACTATTTTTTGTAGCCTTTATCTATTATTTAGTAATAATCAATATACTTTATCAATATTTTTCTATGAAAAACTTAATCAAACTAAATAAAAGTTAATATAAAATAATAAATATAGAGTTATATCATGGATTTATAATTTATTTAGTAACTTTGGTTTGTGCAATTAGCAACTGCAAAAAGCTTTTTATAATATTTATCTAATTTTAGTAGTCTCAAACGTGTTCAAAATTATGTAACAATTGAGAAAGTTAAACATAATGAAAACTATACTTAATAAATAATCTACAATATTTGTGGTTACCATATTCTTCAATGCTAATAAGCGTAAAAGCATTTTAATTAGAATAAATTAATTTTATTCTTCAATATTAGTATTTCTTAAAACTATTGACTTTCTTTTTGTAAAGATATCTTACAAATAAAATTTTCAAAAATAATAAAAATAATAAAATTTAATTAATTTGAGTTTACTATGAATGTACATGTTAGACCTTAAAAATAACAAAAATAATATATTTGAATAAAAATTAAAGAATAAAGCATAAAATATAAAATACATGCACATTTATTTAATAATATATATCTAAATCTAAAAATAAATGTTAATATAAAAATAAGTCTTTGATATAGGAATTTGAGAAATATCAATATTATATTTTCCATATTTGACTAGCAATTCAAGCTTATGTAAAATTATATTTTATAAAATAAAATCTTATTTAAATATTGTTTGTAATAAATGGAATTATAACGAGCAATTTTAAAATTTATAGTTAGAAAAATAAATTATTATTATCATCACACATATACATACATCTATATGCATTATGAAAATCAAGCATATAATATAGGGTCATACATATAATGCTCTCCAAATTTTTGTGGTTTAATTATGTATAAACTTTAATTTTTAATTAATTGAAATAAATAAAATAAATAAATGTTTAAAAACCTAAGAGACATTATAGCCATTAAAAAAATACAAAAATAAATTATGTTTATTTGTTCTGTGCATCCACGTATACTTAAAATAATTTACTTGTAAGTATTAAAAAAAAAGAGTTTAAGTGTATACAGTTAGTTTTGGTAGAACAAAAAGTTACATATGATAAATGAATTTATTGTCACAACTTTATTTCAAGATAGTTTTTTTCAGTATTAATAACATATATAAATAATTTTTTCAATATATTTAATATATTTTTCTACGTAAATAAAAGAACTAAAATTTATTATTTATAATTTTATAAGGTTTTCGAAACTTACAATGCTCTATTAATTTCAATTGATTATCTTATCTCCTCATGATTCTAGTTAGAGTAAACAGTATATTTTAATTAAATTAGTTTAATTTTATGTGAACCTTATTTTAAAATATTTAGCTGATTTAAATAAATTAATGAAAATTACATATGTAAATAGGACCAATTTATTAATTTAATTCATTATTTATAATTTATAGGGTTTTTCAAACTTGATGCTTTATTAATTTTAAAATAGTCTATATTTTCCTTAAAATAGTTTAAATTTTAAGTAGATTTTTCTAATATTCAGTTGATTTAAATTTAAAGAAATTAATAAAAATACATATTTAAGTAAGGACAGTTTATTAATTTTAAATTCATTCAATATCAAGTAGACTTTATTTTTAAATATTTATTAATTTAAGTTTAAATAAATTAATAATATTACATAT
This sequence comes from Adansonia grandidieri, assembly GCA_038382065.1. Lineage (NCBI taxonomy): Eukaryota > Viridiplantae > Streptophyta > Magnoliopsida > Malvales > Malvaceae > Adansonia > Adansonia grandidieri. Next base: position 2,721 of record JBBYHK010030261.1, on the reverse strand, counting down.
TTAAATAGAAAAATTTTATTAATTTTAAAATAAATTAATATGATGTGAATTCTTTTTTCAAATATTTATTAATTTAAATTTTTAAATTCATTTAATATCATGTAAACTCTATTTTTAAATATGTATTAATTTAAAGTTAAATTAATTAATAAAATTACATATTTCAATAGGGATGTTTTATTAATTTTAAAGTAGACTAATATTATGTGGAATTTATTTTTATATATTTATTAATTTAAATTTAAATAGTTTAGTAAAATTATATATTTAAATAGGATAGCTTTTTTAAATTTAAAATTTTATATGGTGTTTCTGTCGATTACTTTTAATACTTTTAGAGTTAACACTTTTATATAAAGATGATTTGTGAGGAAGGACCCACTCACAGTAGTGTAAAACTTTTTGGTTTTATATAATTTTTTAGTAATTAATTAGCATTAATCTAATGGTTGAAAGAAAATTAAAATAAGTGAACAATTAATAATGAGTTAGTTTTGTAATTAATAGTTAGATAAAGAAAACCACCAATTAATAGTGTAATTAATAGTGTAATTAATAATGAGTCGGTTTTGTAATTAATAGTGTAATTAATAATGAGTTAGTTAAATCAATTTGTTTATACAACCAGCAGCCGAATTTTAAATTTTTGGCTGAAAATAAAGAAAACCACCAAGTGTACTATAACTACAAAGCGATCGTGCCTAAGTTGACACCACCAATTTGGTCAGAACTTGAGGGATGTATCAAATTAAAATTTATTTCAAGGCTTCTAGCTAACTCCAATTTCCTAATTTTTTACAAGCAATGTAACAACGTCATGGTGGTCTTAATGTCGATAGCATTTAATTAATTAATTAATTGTACTTTTTTTTCCCATTTAAATGAGAAATAATTTGAACGGACAGATGAGACATGAGGAAAAATAGGGCTTTGAGTAAAGATATGTTAGATCCAGTTTCTTAATATTCTCAAAATTCAAACTTTCTAGACTCCACAAATTTGTCACCAGAAAGTTTTAGTTACAGTGATAACTGTGTAAATATCATCGCAAACGTAGCAGACTGAGGCACTTGTGATACCGGGTGACGATTTGAAAAATTGTCAGTACCAATTTTAGTGATTAAATATTATGTTTTCAGTGAACAATTTTACACCCATCAGTTTGCCTTAGTCTTACGTTCATCACATGTGCATACTAGTGAAGGAAATTTTCCAACATGGATACCCTTTTTGTGATACTCTGTCACACAACTTTATCCAATTCCATCGGCAGTATTTTCTGTCATAGACGTTCAAAAATTTGGTCACAATTTTTTGCTTGAGCCAGACAATTTCTGTTGTAATATTTCTTCACGAAATTTGAAAAATTCATCACTAATTCTGTTATAATAATCCGTTATAGTTTCAACTATTGTCATTATATTCATCATAATTTTTTTGATTTGGTAACTTTAGATACGATACGATTGCATGAAACGAGGAAACTAACTAAAACATGATATAACACAAAAAAATAACATAAACATAATACAATATACGAATGTTCCAAATTCTATATAGAATGAATAATTAACATATGAAAATTATATAGATACATAATACTTTAAACACAATAACAAATGGCAAATATATAAATACGATAAAAATACATGAATTACATGATCTAGTTTTTTGTCATCATATAAATTTTTGCCACTTGTTTCGTTACTATGCCCTTTCCGGCCTCTTTTTTTATTTTTTTATTGATTAGGAATATAATTGCTATTCAAGAAGGAACCATTATAATTCATAGTAATATTTATCCATTATAAGTAGGAATATGTAATCAAATATTCTTTGGATGTAAATTGCTAGTTGAAAAGACATTTATAACGCAAACAATCAATTCGTGGTTGTTGTCGTCAGATTATCATGTAATTGCAGGCATTGTTAACAAGCAATATAGTAAAGAATATAATATTGTTCTTATGAGAAATTGTACTAAATTCACTAAGTATTAAAATTAAAACAATTTAACTTTATCCAAACAATCACTTAAAATATTATAAAATAAAATTAAAAATAAACTAAAATTAATTAAATAAAAAAGCAAACAAAAAAGTATGCTTTACTTAATCAATAATAAAAGTTTAGGATTATAATTCCCTAAACACTTTCATTTAAACATGTTTGACCCTTTTAACTTGATTAATGACAATAAGTTATTACCATAGAGTTTTAATTTATTTATAGGCATCTTCTAGTGATCTTATAAAAATATCTCTCGTAACTAATTTGCTATATCCTTATGTAGATTGAATTAAAGATAAACTCATTAAGCTTATATTCTAATTTGGTAACATATGAGATGCTTATATATTCCTACCTAACATGCAGATCAATTTATCCTAATAAATTGATATAAAACATATGTCATTCAATCATGTTTAAGCATAAAATTTCTTTTTTCGAAGTTCATTAGGGTTACAGAATCAATCTAATTAGTGGCCAAATAATTAAAAGCACCAAGAACAAGATTAAATAAACAACTTAAATATCATTAATCAAGAAAAAGGTTCAACTACTCGAAACTATATATTGAGTTCCATTGCAACCCTAGAAAATTAAATTTAGTTCATACTAGTTAAATAAAAAATAGAGTTTTAGCGTCATAAACATTACAATAAAGATAAAAGGATTAAGTGAAAGGGAAAACTAAGAGTTGTTAGGTCTTGGTCTTCA
>JBBYHK010030250.1:0-10018 GCA_038382065.1 Adansonia grandidieri | reverse complement strand
ATAATCTATAATATAATTTATGTAACTGTAACATTTATTGATAATTTTATATATTTTTTTAATTATAAAAATTTCTGTAATATCTAATGCATTTATGTAATCATAATAATTTTCTATTATATTATATAATAATCTATGTAAAAAATTTATAACCGATTATACAGGTTACAGGTCAAACCTTATCATAACCTTATTTTAAAAGCCTTACTTTAGAACTCCCCAGAAATCTTAATCTAAACGGTGACTTGCCTGACTTCTCCAACCTCGTATCTTTTCAAACATTAAATCTCTCTTTCAATCAATTTTGTGGAAATATAAATGCCCTCGAGAGTCTAAAATCCCTTCAAATATTAGATCTCTCTTCTAATCAATTTTCTAGAAATATATATATATATATATATATATATATATATAATCTTGAAGGTTCAACATCCCTTCGGACATTAGATCTCTCTTTCATTCAATTTTTCGAAAATATAAATGCCTTTGAGAATCTAGCATCACTTCAAACATTAAATCTCTCTTCCAATCAATTTTCTAGGATCATAAATGCCTTTGAGAGTCTAACATTCTTTCGAACATTATATCTTTCTTCCAATCAATTTTCTAGAAATATGTCTGCTCTTAAAAGTCCAAGTGTCGAATCTCTCAAATAATTACTTTCAAATCCCTATCTCATTGGGACCCTTGTTCAACGTTTCAAAACTCAAGCAAATCATTGGAGACAACAATACCATATATGCTGAAACCCAAATGCATTCTTTGGCCTCAATGTTCTAATTGAAAGAGATTAGTTTATCTTGTTGTGGAGAACTTGAATAATTTCCTGAATTTCTCTATCATCAGCACGACTTGCAGTATCTTGATCTCTCTAACATTTGTTTTAAGGGAAATTATTTCCCAAATTAGTTGCTCGAAAACAACACAACATTGAAAACCTTAATTCTCACCGGTAGTTTTCTGTCAGGAACTATTCAGCGACCATTAGATTCACCTATAAATTTATCAGATTAGGCCGACAATTTCTTCAATGGCAGCATTCTTGTAGAAATTGGAGTGCGACTACCATCACTGAGGTTTCTGAACATGTCCAAAAATTATTTTAAATGATAGCATTCCCTCGTCTTTTTGTGATATGTGCTCACTCGAAATTTCGGACTTATCCAACAATCAATTGTTTGGTGGGATACTTGAGCACTTAGCCATGAGTTGCTCCTCATTACAAGTCTTTGCATTATCAAACAACACACTGCAGGGAAAAAGCCTCTCGAGAAATTTCAACCTGACAAACTTGGTAGAATTGAAATTGGATGGAAGTAACTTCCAGTGGAAGCATCCCAGATTTCTTGTCTAAGATCCATTTTTTGTCAACATTAAATGTCAGCAACAACCAACTTTCGGGTAAGATCCCAAGGTGGATGGGAAATATGTCTTCTTTGGTTAACATTATCATGTCCAATAATCATCTTGAAGGCACAATCTTTATCGAGTTCTGTCAACTTGGTTTTATACTTCGAATACTTATTCTAGACCTATCAGTTAATAATATCTCTGGCGGTCTACCATCTTGTTTTAGGCAAATAACTTTATAACTGGTAGTATTCCAAGTTGTACCGGTGGACTTTTGGCTTTGAGTTATCTTCTCTTGAGTAGGAACAACTTTGAGGGGGTATCCTAATGGAGTTACGCAACTTGAGACGCTCGAGCTTGATTAGTCTTCTCATAACAATCTTTCTGGTCATATTCCCTGTCAAGAATGTATCTTGTCCCAACAATTTCTCATTCAATGCATCAATAGAATTCCCAACAAAGAATATGTCTTACTGTTACAAAGGGAGAATCCTAGCACACATGTCCGGAATTGATCTCTCTTGCAAAACTGGTTGGTAAAATTCCTTTTAAAATTTGAAATTTCTAGAAGATATTTGTCTTTGACCTATGTCACAATAGTTGGACACGATCGATCCTACCAATATTTGCTAACCTCAAGCAAATTGAAAGTCTAAGTCTTTCTCACAACAACTTCAGTGGGAATATCCTTTTTCAACTTGTCGGGTTAAATTTTTTTTGTTGGTTCAATGTGTCATTCAACGACTTATCTGGAAAGATGTTAGAAAGGATTGTACAGTTTGAAACATTTGATGAAAGTAGCTATGGGGGAAATCTTTTTCTTTGGGGTGAACCATTAGCAAAATTTGCAGATGCGAAACCACCATCACCAATGCCAAATGTTTTAACCGACAACAAAGAAAACGATGGTTCAATCAAGATGTAGGTGTTTTATGTGAGTTTTATCATGTCTTACATAGTAATGCTATTGGCTATTGTTGTTGTGCTGTAAATAAATCTTTATTGTAGATGAGCATGGTTCTATCATGTGGAAATCATCACCACTTCCTTCTATTATCTTTTAATAGACAATTTTCTCCCAAGACAATTTCATTGTGGAAATATGTAATCAAAAAATGTAGTCGACCGGACAAGCAAGTGCTATAGGGACACGGTTCTTAGCTTTTTAATGAAAGAATAAAAGGGAATTTGATGTTGATTTACTTTAAACCTCTTAGCCAATTGATTCTTATAGAGAAGTTTTCTTACTCTCAATAACATTTTTTGCCTTAACGTTGAAGCTAGCAAGCTTAGAACAAACGTCATTCCTAGTATACCCGCCTTTTCGAATTTACATTTTTTCATCAGGTTTTTCAATCATAATTAGTTTTTTACCCATAAATATCCAAAAAAATTATTTTTCCATTTGTGTTGTGTCAAGAATGATTCAAAAACACTAAAAAAAACCTCAAACATATAAAATGCGCTTAGGGAAGCATGGGTGTTGAGCCTAACCCTTTAGGGAAGTCTAGGGTTGGCACCTATGGTTTTCTTGATGCATCTTATCAGCCGAAAAGCATTAACAATTATTTAAATATACCCTGAGCTAGGTTAGACTTACTATTGGGTTAACTGAGCCCATTGCTAATATAGTTAAAAGGTAGCCCCCTACTTTGAAATGTTTCTTAGAGTCCAATTAAAACTATTTTAATTAGCTTATCCAAGATTGAGCCTTAATAATAACTTACTAATATTTTAGCTCTATAGCACACCAAAGATAGCTATGTCATGCTCCTAGCTATTAGCAAGTGCAACTTGAAATAGTTCACAACTAAATTTCTCTTAACTTGATAATTAAGGTTTTAGCCTGATATCTTAATTTACATGTGTGATAATTTAATTTATAATTAAATTTCATAACCCAAGTAAAACAATTTTACTTCATGTAAATAATATTAAATAATTAATTAAATAATTATCAAATAATTATTTAATTTTTCAAATATAATTATTTGACTTTATTTAATAATATCCCTAAAATCATGTCTACAAATACACATTGTATTGACAAAACATACTTATCTTTATTACCATATTAAGACATCTTTAATTAGATTTCATAAATCTAATTTATGTCTTAAATCATTCTTAATTGAACTTATTCAATTAAGTCCACCTTATTATACATTTTATTTAATTAAGTTATATTTAATTAAATCTTGGTTTTAATCCAATAGACCATCTTATTGTGTGTGACCTATTAGGCTTCTATCATAATGGTAATAAATATAATTGCAAAATTAAGTGTATTTATATTTATGGACTAGATTGGTTCTAGCAACACATCATGGCCACTTGGTATGCAAGAAGAGTCAATACGACTCTTAAGAAACCTTTCAGTAACCCCTCTCAATGTACTTTGGTTTTTTCACCAGATATCCCAGAAAAAATACGAATATGGTGCAGTTTCTACTCATTTATCAATCTTTATTAGTTCTTGTAGCTTTTGATAAACCTCATGAATTTAAAGAAACAATTTCTCCCATATTCATCATGCATTGGCCAATGACTTTATTAAGTTAACCAAAGCTAAGAACAAAAAAGATATGTCTCTAATGTCACTTGGAGTGGTAAATTCTCTTGAATCACTCATCCACCTTCATATAGTTCATGCCATATCTAAAACCACCCTAGCATAGGCATCCATCTATTATGGACCCATTCATGATGGAATATAAGCATGACACTGCTCATATAAGATAACCTGGTATCACAAGTATAAGGACTAATATATATGACTAGTACATCAAAACATATTCCATAAACAAATAAGTGACCTATATCCAACGAAGTTCTCATATGGGCCATGTTCAGTGAACTTATTTTCACAAAGCAAGCACCCATATCTTATCCTCAAGTATTTCTATAATTCAACTTCTATGAGATCAAAGAGTTATATGCATCAAATGCATGAAGGCTTAGCATATGCTAGTCTTTATGCATTGTCAATGCTCGCTCTTGACAATATGATGACTAGGAACCCTTTTACAAACTTGGCTTTAATGCATAAGGGTCTCATCATTATAACTTATTACTAACTTTGTAAGGCTATTGTGTTTCATGGGCTTCATCCAATTAATGTTTGTATGATTATCAATCATGCCACCAACATGAAGGAAAACCTTGAATCACTAATATAAATGATTAGCTTGCATTATTAGCTTATATATGCCTTATCCAATCTGATTGGCTCTACGGTATATACTAACAGAAATTACATTTCCAAAGATAATACCTAAGGTAACTCATGGTTGCAGACACCTTAGTTTGTTTGGGCTAATTTTTAGCAAGCTGGGGGGTCATTCGGCGAAGAAGTTTTTTGAAGAGGTCAAGAATGCCCATGGATCATATTAAAGAAATTCAAGTATGTAGCATCAAAAGATGTAGTTCCAGGTGTTTAGGGGCAAAAGACAGGGGAAATTTATAATTTTGCTTAAATGTATTCGATACATGGTTCTTATGTATCGATACAATGCTCCAACGACCAAAAAATTTGAAATGTTCCCATTGCTATCGATACAATGTGTAAATGTATCGATATATGAGTTTGTGTATCAATACATGAGTTCATGTATAGATACTAGACTATGCCAGAACCAAAACTTGCATTATGTAAAGTAGGTGTCTCGATACACATCAACATGTATCGATACAATGTTCATTGTATCGATACATTCTGGGTTTTTTGGACCATATGTATCGATACATGCAGGCCATTTTCCATGATCGAGGCATTTTTAACTTGTCCACCATTGATCCAAAGCTTGATTTCAACTCATGTTTGCATAAGAAAAAGATCAAAACCCATATCAGATTATGAATTTGGACTTTTGAAATAATCAAAACATTTTTTTGAAGTCTAAATTAGATCATAAAGGGTCAATGTCATATGATCATCCTACTTCTCCCTTGTTTGTTGACAAAGATCACCATCAGCTACTCTACTTGTTGGTATCTGATTTCAGCAATCAAACCAGCCACCCTATGTCCATCACATTGGCAGCAAATTGCTTCCTATAGCCACCCTATAGCCATCAGTTGTCACAACTTTGTCCCCTTGAGAAATGACCAAAAACACCTCTAATTTAGCTCCAAAGTGCTTATATACATAGGCCATTAATATCTTAGCAAAAAAAGTGTTTTTTTTTCCAGCTTGTTTCAGCTCTCCCAACTCATTCACAGATTAAAAAAATAGAATCCTATAGCCTTTCACTCAGCATCCAAAAATAACCCCAAACATTAACTCTAACTACTATACACTCTGAAAAATCATCCTCACCTATACCAGAATCGAAACCTTTCTTTTTCTCTTATTTCTTGCTAATTAACAATAAGGAAAAGAGAGGAATTCAGCCATCTCTGCTGCTCCAACCACTTGACCAAAATTTGAAGCTTTGTTGGTATAACTTCCTACTTAATCACTTTCATTTTCTGTTTTTCAGCATCTTTATCATTTAGTGAGCCTTTCATGCTTCCATCACCCTCTTAGGATTCTCATGTGTTATTGTGGCTTTTGGTTGTGGTAGCTTAGGATTTGGATGTCTTAATGCCCATTTTGATGTGCAAAGTGTCTTATTTCATCCTCATTATTTTTGACAGCTCTTGTTCATGCATTTTATGCCATATCCATGCATCATGTTATGTTCAATCCATGCACAAATCCTTAGCCTAGCATGTTTCAAGCATGTTTATATGTTAACTTGCATTTTGTCATGAATCATTGTCATTTTCGGCATGCTTCACTTCATGAAATGTATGCGTAACACTTTCTTTTTCAAGACCATTGGTAAAGTTAACATCCCCATTCATGTTATGTGCCATCCCCTTGTATGTTCGTTGTCTTCTCCTAATCTATGTGCATGTTTGATGGCTGTCAAAAACTAATTTTCAAAGCCTCTCTAAGCCAAGCATGTTAGCCTCAACCAATGAGGAATAACATGAACTTAGATATTTTCCTTAAAAGTTAGCAAAAAATCTTAAGGAAAATTAAGTTTTCCAAATTTGGAATCCTGCTTAAATGAGCTTAAAACTTCTGATTTTTCGATGAAAATGGCCTTGCACTTGTTCCCGAAATATTTATGCCTTGTTTTTGAGTTAAAACCTTGAGTGGTATGATCAATGGGTTGTTTCATTGTCACAAACTACTCTAGGACTATGCAAATGAGTTCGTGATGCTCATGCCACTCTTTCCTTTCAGTCATGGACGTTGGAATGTCAACCAATTTAAAATAAAAAATATCCCCTGCTTTGCTTTGTCCCTTGCTAGCAGCACAACTATTACAAATTTAAAAATCAGTTTAAAATACAGAACGATTTTTCATGAATTTTTTGATATTTTTCCCTTCAATTTTGTCAAATTATCTTTAAAACGATATCTTATTCACCACTGGATCATTCCGGATGAGAGAGTAATGATTTTTCAAATCTAAACTGTCCAAAACCCTTCGAATTAGCAACATGTATTCTGATCGAGCCATTCAGACCTACTAAATGATTTTTCCAAATCTTTCAAACATTTTTCCTAAAAAATTCATGAAATTCCTTTTTCAGAAAGGTATTGTTTGTACTTTTTTGATACCAAATGAGTTTGGGGTGATTTTTCAAATTTTGACACATTCTATCCTTCGTATGCTCTATCAGTAGCATAATTAATCCAAACTTGAAAATTTTTGCCCCAGAAAGTGATTTTTTGGGATATTAGGAATATTTTCAGATTGACCCTCGTCGAGTTACCTTTCTAAAGGTATCTTGTTCACCCTCTATAACCTTAAAACCAATTTAGAATAAATTTAGAAAGTGGGATAGCGTGATGTTGTCCCCCTGTTTTTGGTTATGGTCAAAATTGAGTTGTTTTCCCGAGCTTCATCTCGAGACATTCAAATGTCACCATACCATCCTGATCAGCCTCAAGCACATGCTTTGACCTTCCATAGACTCGTATTAAGGCACGGATTTTTTTTTTTTTACATCTTTACCATATTCATTCATAATAATTTCTTTTATCGAAAAGCGTCAAAATGCTCACTCATTTTTTAAATCACAAAGTTTTGTTAACTTCAGTTTTCCAACTCAACTTCTTTAAAGAGTGTCAGACATATCACTTTCGGGGATACTCCAACCCCGACCTTTCGAAGGGATACTCCAACTGCACTTTTTCAAAATTGTTAAGATTTAAAAATCTTTCTTTGTCAAAATTATTCGTCATCCTCGGGGATACTCCAACCCCATCTTTCCGAAGGGATACTCCAACCCGCTCTTTCAACTACAATTAAATTTTTTTCATCTCAGATTTCCATGAATGTGTCAAGAGTCAAGTCCGTTTTTATTTTTTAAAACAAAAACCTCGTTCAATCAAGGAACCCAAATTTGTTTAAAAAATTATCGATTCGGTTATTCCCAAATAATCGATGCCAACTACGAGAAAATTCTAATAGTCCATCCCTTTTTTTTATCATTACATTGAATGGTTCATGTTATGTTACTTCATTTGTTGCCTTACAAACGTGATTTCTTTGTGATGATTATTCACATTCATATTTTCATATCATTTTAAGTAAAATTAAAGGTGATGTTCCGCGTGGGTATCTCTCCAGTGTCCAAAATGGAACATTCCATTTTCAAAGTAAAATCCAGCTATCATTTTTATTAAAACTTTCTATATTCCCCATCTATCTGAGGCCTATATGAGATTAAATCTTTTCATCAAAACCTGGATTTGTATTTTATAAAATTCATGCATTAAAAGAGGGTTATATCAAAATAATGATGAGTTAAGATTAAAAGAATCGAAACTGAGATAAGACATAACTAGTAAGGTATTGACTTGGGTGTCACAGAGAGGTTTGTGTCTCATCATGCATAACTAACTCCAAAACTCAAATGGCAAATCTTTGTACCATACAGACCACGGGATCGATGTTTCTAGTTTCGTAACTCAAGACAAGGTTTCAATAGGCATCCGATCATGCTTAGCCCAAAATGATCGGTGGCAACTTTAAGCGTTGGCCACTTTGTGATGGTTATCCGAGACCAATAAGATGACTGATTCATCTTATGGTCCCCCTCACTGTATCATGAGTCGAGAATCCATACTTTCTCATTCTTATCACGTTGCAAAGGAAAAGTCTCGGTCAAGAAGACATTTCCTTGTCAGAAAAATATTTTAAGTTGTATACACCTATAGACCTACAAGGATCCACCTCGAGGTACATTGCGACAATGGCAAGTAACCATATTGTTTCCTTGAAAGTTTTGGAAAGCTTTTATTTAGAGTAATTCATGTTTAAAACAACTCATGTTTAGAATACTTTTGGTTTAAGAGGGTTATATCAAAATAATGATGAGTTAAGACCAAAAGAATCGAAACTGAAATAAGACATAACTAGTAAGGTACTGATTTCAGGCGTCGCATGGAGGTTCGTGCCTCATCGTGCTTAACCAACTCCAGAACTCAAATGGCAAATCTTTTTACCACGCAGACCATGAGATCGATGTTTCGAGTTTCGTAACTCAACACATAGGTTTCAATAGGCATCCAATCATGCCTAGCCCAAAATGATCGGTGGTGACTCTAAGCGTTGGCCGCTTTATGATGGTCATCCGAGACCCATAAGATGAGCGATTCGTCTTATGGTCCCCCTTATTTTATCATGAGTCGAGAATCCATACTTTTTTATGCTTATCACGTTGCAAAGGAAAAGTCTCGATCAAGAAGACATTCCCAAGTCAAAAAAATATTTTAAGTCATATGCACCTATAGATCCGCGAAGATCCACCCCGGGGTTTGAGTATCCCCTCTAAAGGTTTGGGTTAGAGTATCCCCAAAAGTGATACATCTGACACTCTTTAAAGAAGTCGAGTTGGAAAACTTAAGTTGACAAAACTTTGTGATTTAGGAAATGTATGAGCATTTCAACAACTTTTGGGAAAAGAAATTATTGTGAATGAGGATGGTAAAGATGTAAAATGTGTTTTTGCCTTGATACGAGCTTATGGGAGGTCAAAGCATGTTCTCGAGTCTGATCAGGGTGATACGGAGACATTCATCGAGATGAAATTCAGGAAAACAAGATATCCTGCTTCCCGAATTTATTCTAAATTGGTTTGAAGGATTTAAAGGGTGGACAAGATACCGCTAGAAAGCTAACTCGATGGTGGTCAGTCTAAAAATATTCCCAATATCCCTAAAAGTCACTTTCTGGGGGAATAAATTTTTAAATTTGGATTAATTTTGCTGTTGGCAGAGCATATGAGAATCAAGGCATGTCAAAATAAATCATTTCAGACTCATTTGGTATTGGAAAATTACAAATAATACCTTTGTGAAAAGGGAATTTCATGAATCTTTTAGGAAAAATGTTTGAAAAATTTGGAAAAATCATTTAATGGGCCTGAATGGCCCAACCAGAATACATGTTTGGATTCTAGAGGTTCTAGACAGTTTAGATTTGAAAAATCATAAATCTCTCATCCGGAAGGATCCAGGGGTGAATAAGACATTTTTTTAAAGATAATTCGACATGCTTTGAGAGAAAAATATCAAAAAATCCATGAAAAATCATTTAGAATTTTAAAGTGATTTTTCAATTTGCAACAATTGTGCTGCCAGCAGGGGACAAAGCAAAGCAGG